>JABUQX010017207.1:17500-20000 GCA_015478945.1 Trachelipus rathkii | reverse complement strand
CCGTAGACGGTTCCGATGATATTCCAACGCCTCCATCCCCCTCCAACTCATTTTTGCTTAACATTGTAATTTCTTCTAAAGACGTTATCTTCGCCCTCTCTGAGCATAACGCTAGGAATTTTAAATACTTATTTCATTTAGTTCTTCAGATAATAAAAGCATATTAACTCTCAAAATGTGTGAAATCATGTTCAGATTTAGGTCTCTCTAGGCTGAAGTATTTATTATTATTATCATTATTATTATTATTATTATTATTATTATTATTATTATTATTATTATTATTATTATTATTATTATTATTATTATTATTATTATTATTATTATTATTATTATTATTTTTTTTATATTATTATTTTATTATTTTTATATATTTTTATATATTTTTATATTTTTATTTTTTATTTTTTTATTTTTATATTTTTATATTTTTATTTTTATATTTTTATATTTTTATTTTTACATTTTTATTCTTTATTCAAATTAATTATTAATTATTATTATTATTATTATTATTATTATTATTATTATTTTTATTCTTATTATTTTTATTATAATTATTTTATTAATATTACTTTATATTCTTCTTATTTTAGATCTCATCTAAATTTGTCATTTTATGATTAGTTTTCTATTATTAAGTTATAAAAATTTTATTATTCTTTTCATTATTATTTATTATTATTATTATTATTCATTATTATTAATTTTATTTGTTTTGTTTTTTTTTCTTATCCTTCTTTTTTGTTTGATCTTAAATCTATTATTGTTTTTATATTATTATTATTATTATTATTATTATTATTATTATTATTATTATTATTATTATTATTATTATTATTATTATTATTATTATTATTTTAGAAATTTTATATCAGCTTCTAATTTAATGTAAGATTTGCAAGCCCTTTTCAATTTCCTAAAGGATTGATTTTTTTAAGGACTATTCTAGAATAGAATAGAACTGCTTTCTGAACTTTTAATCTAATATTTCACCTGGCCACTTCAGGCATCATCCAGAAGACGGAGTTCTAGACTATTAAAAAGAATGAACAAAATAAATGTTATTTAAATTTAAAAATATAGCTAAATTATTAAATAAAATTAAAATATAAATTAAATATTATTATTATTAAAATTCCTGGGCTTTTACCAAATATATCTCAGAAAAATTTTTCATTTCGTCTTCTCATTTTCTTTCCTGACTTTATAAGTAAAACTCCTGTTAGAAATGCTAATTTCATTGGCTTCCTTTTCCAATTTAATTGTACCTTGAATATTTGTGTAATTTTCTTATCTTCAATTGTCCTGTCTCTACTTGGACCCACGTATCGTCGAGTGCGTGGATCTTGTCATCACTGATCGTTGAGGAGTATTCTGACAATGATTTCACACACTTCATATTTTAATTGAAGATTTATGTTCATGAGGAGACTCTGTATCTTCTTCTGTTCTTGTCACATTATCTTAGTATTGGAAACACAAGTAGGTAATGTGACTTCTTAACTGTTGCCCTTCTTATATACTTCTGACTACAGCTTATTTATTCTCACTTGCAGTTTATCTAAAAATTTTGAGGTTATTCTTAAATTCGCAAATTTTTATGTTCTTTATAATCAGCAATGTGGCTTTTTCCACTTGAGGTCAACTTGTGATACTTGTACCAAGCTCGGTGTGATATGTGGTCTCTAGCATTTAGGTCATTAAAGAGTGGAATGATGCTACTTGACATTTTTGAGGTATTTTAAGTTTTCTCCTTTACTCCGTTTATTTATGCTTGGATTTATCTTGAGGTTTTAGTTGGTGCAGCGATTTCTTTTTCTATCATGTCAAATGGTTGGTTGGTATCTCTAATGCTCCATGCGAGTCTTTTCAGTTTCTCGTTGAATTGTATTCATTAATTCATATGCCATAGACTATGCTCTAAAATTACCTACTAATATCCTGTCTGAACCTTTTTACTCTAAAACTGCCTCTTGGCCCTAGTTTTTTAGTTCTGTTCTTGTTGATTCGAATTGCTCCTCTATAAGATCTCGTGAAAATTTAACTATTACAACCTTGTCAAGAATTGATCTCATCTTTCCTGCTTCGAGGACTCTGCCATCAATCTTGTAAACAATATTAGCTATTTGGTCTTTACATAAACAATAAATAATTTTGAAAACCTTTTATTTTGGTGATACGTAAGGTGTCTTCAAATGAGTTACGAATGCTGTTCATTTTAAATATTTTACTTTCTCTTGGTTTTTCAACATTACAACTATCATTCTTCGAACCTGGTAGTTTTAGATAAGGTTGAGTCTAAAGCTAAATGATCATTTACCACCTTATCTTGACTCTTTTGCTTACTATATGACATTGACACTTTCTCCCTCTTCTGTTGGGACTCCAATGATAATTCTCGAGGAAGTTGCCAGGTTTCGTTCGCCTTGTTTTGGAGCATTTGTAGGCAATACTGTGACCATAAATACTAACCTGAATTTTTTTTTACTTACTCTCT
>JABUQX010017207.1:7500-12500 GCA_015478945.1 Trachelipus rathkii | reverse complement strand
ATCAAAGGCCGAATTATGTCCAGTAATATAATGCCTTTGAAGTTGTATACGTCAAATGAAGTATGGAATATTAAAGAATGAGCAGTGCCAGATTTTACCTGTATGAATGAGCAATGAGGAAAAATTTGAGGTTAGAAACCTCTACTGAGAAAGGATGAGATGTGTGATGACGAGTCACGCGAGTTGTCCTCAAAGGAGGACGTACGACGGGAATGAAGAGTTCCCAGTGCAATGACCATTGTAATAGCGGATAGAATAGGGAAAAGCGGTGCACGCAGCGTAACAACGGCAAAGAAAAAGAATGGAGACGAGTCAGAAGAAGTCAGCAGGGTAGATTTTTTTTTATTTTTATTTTTTTTACCTACTCTCTAAGAAGTACCTCCTCAGATATCGAATCAGTCTATTAGTCTATTATATTTTGCTATATTTTTGTAATTTTGAGGAAAAAAGATCAGTTAATAATAAATTTAATAAATACACACTTTATTAGGGATGGGCCGGATATCCGGCAACTATCGGTATCCGGCCTACCGGCCCAAGTTTTTGATATCCGGTATCCGGCCGGATATCATTGTTAATCCGGCCGGATAACCGGATAATTACTTTCCTAGTAGGTTCTTCCTCGTTGGGGAAAATATTCAAAGTATTTGAATAATTATATATATATATATATATATATATATATTATATTATATATATATATATATATATATATATATAATATATATTATTATATATATATATATATATATATATATATATATATTATATATATATATGTGGCGGGGGGAGGGTTTGGGGCTGCCTGCAAAAAGCTATAGGAGACCCTAAGAAAAATAGTTTTTAAGACAAAGTTGAGGGTATATTTATTAGATATAATTATATTAAATTTATTATATGTATTAGATATCTTTTTTGGACAAATATTTTGGTTTATAATTAAATGATAATGGTTTACATTGAAATTAGTTTATATTATACGTCTTTTCAAAAAATTTAAAGGATATCACTGTATATACTGTATATTATGTTGTAAGATAATGTAAATAGTATGCCCAAAAGAATCACAAAATGGTAGATTAAAAATGTCTTAATCTTCTTTTTTTTCAATGAAAGGAACTTTTCTACGATGTAATTAATGTCTATCTGGCGTGTTTCTTCGTGTTCAATTGCTAAAACAGCCAGATCACGCAGGCGACTTTGGGACATTGTGCTTCGTAGATACGATTTTATCAGCTTGAGTTTGGAAAAGCTGTTTTCTGCTGTTGCTACGGTGACTGGTAGAGTGAAGTACAGCTGTAGCGCAGTGGTGACGTCAGGAAAGCACGATGTTTGGCAATTGTTGTCTTCAATCAAAAGGCTGGCAATTACTTTCATGTTTTTTTTTTGGCCGATTTCATTGGAGAACAGAGATTTAAAGGAAACACCTGCTTTTCAAAGTTGTCAGATATGTCAGAAGAATATTTGCTTGCAAGAGCTCCTGCCTTTTCCTTGATTTCCTCATTTGACAAAGTACTCAACTTTTGTGGAGTCAAAAATGAAAAGTATTCGGCAATGGTTTGTAAGCCAGCAAATCTCATTTCGAGTTGATTTATAACAATATCTAGAGACGCATTGAACACATTTACCTCAAAAGCTTTGAGTGGATCTTCAATTCTGTGATCAGAAACAATTTCATCGTGAAACCTCTTGACAATTCTCTGACGCTTTTGTTTCATTTCATGCATGATATTCCAGGAACTTGCGACCTTTTTTGCATCAGCCAAAAAGTCTGGAAAGTTAGCTCTCAATTTCTTCATGGCATCACGTGCTCGGTCCAAATACAAACAAGCTTGATTCAAATCTGATGTCTCTTTCTGTAAAAGTTTTGACACAATGTTGACTGCTTCTAGCACCTTACTTTCAAGTGTAAGACAGAGTATAAAGTCAAAGTTGTCAAGGTGATGTAGGATTGAAAGGGCCTCTTCACTTACTTTCTTCTTTGTACTGTGCAGACTAATTTCTGTCAGACATTTCATGACGCATTTGAAATCATTTTTAAGAGCAAACAAACAGTCATTACGAGACGACCACCTTGTGGGACACAGTTTTTTCAAAGTTATGTTTTTCACATTGATATCTCCACTAACAGTTTTATTTTATTCTTGCCAGCGAGGTAAGCTTTCACTGAAAAAGACATAAACCTTCTCTACAATATCAAAAAACTGACAAATCTGAGGTACATGTGACACTGAATCATTGACTACTAAATTTAAACTATGGGAAGAACAATGGATATATTCTTCATTTGGAGTTTTAGCCTTGATTCTAATTTGCAACCCAGAATACTGACCACTCATTGTGGCAGCACCATTATATCCTTGTCCCCGACATTTTTCAATGTCAATTTCATACTTTTCCAAAATTCCCAAAACTTTGCTCTCATATCTCTTCACTGGTTTGGTCATCTAGTTCCCAGAAACCGAGAAAGGACTCATTTATTTTGAGTTTATTATTTTCACTTGCAGATTTTTCAGATACTGTTACATATCTGATGATAATACTCATTTGTTCTACTTTTGATATATCTTGTGTACTGTCAACAATAATAGAGTAAAAAGGAGCCGAATTAATTTTTGACAGCAAAGATTGTGTTACTGAATCTCCTAAGAGATTGATGATTTCATTTTGATCTAGACTTTTCACTCATAATATAAGCTTTTAGTAAGGAGTCATAACGAGATAACAAATGAATAATATTAAGAAAATTTCCACTTTGTGTTTGTCCGATTTTGTTGATATTATCCCTATGCCTTCGAAATGACAGAGAACATAAAGCCAATGTACGCACAACATCAATGATTCTCATAAAAATATCTTTCCATTTTCTCCGTTCTTCAGAAATTGTATCTACTATGGTTTGATTGTTTTTCCATGATGTATATGTGACACAAGCGGTTAGGTGGGCGACACTACCTTCATGACGTTTAATTCTCTTACTCAAAGCCCTTCCAGCAGGCCGGACTGGCAAGATCGGCTGGTCGGCGATTGTGAGGCCCCCGCCAATGGGGCCGGCAGAGGCCCCTCCCAAAAATGGATATACGGTACTACTTTATAATTAGTTACATCCAGGGTTGGGGATTTTTTGGATTTTTTGAGAAAATATAAATTTTTGATTTTTTTTATTTTTTTGATTTTTTGAGAATACGTGACGTCACGCGAAATAATTATTTTGTAAACAAACTTTTTTTCTAAGTTCGATTAAGTTAAATTTAAATTAATTTTTACACCAAGGCCCTATATCTGAGTTCAAATCTTAAAAAATAGGGCTTATAGTCTATGACCCAATGAAACAGCAACACTTAAGAGTGTTATTTGTGTAATAATGATAAATATATTACATCAGAAATAAAAAAAAACATGTTTGAAAACATGAATCTTGTTGTTGATTTTTAAATGTGTAGAATTGAAACAGAAGTAAAGCCTTGCCTATGTATTATTATTCTAACTTTATTATTTCTATTGAAATTAAATCACGTAAACACCAAAAAAATTAAAATCGCGTGACGTCACGAATCTGGAAAAATCAAAAAAATCAAAAAATCAATGTTTTTGGAGCAAAAAATCAAGTGAAAAATCAAGTTGAAAAAATCCATTGATTTTTTCCGTGCCATCCCTGGTGTTTAGCAATAATAGTAACTAATGATAATAATGATTGTAGAACTATATAATTTTTTATATTTATATGTATTTTTAATGTGTAATTTTAATGTATTTGTATACTGTATATATGTATTTTTATAAGTTTTTAATATTTTATTAATTTAAAAAACGCCCGGTAGCTCAGTGGTAGAGCACCTCGCCAAACCAAAGCGAGGGCCCAGGTTCGCAACTGGTCGGGTGGGAGATGTGAGTATCTCTCCTTTGGCTTTGCTTCGTCCTGCTAGGACGTTAATTGAGTAAACCCCCTTCCTAAATTAGGGCTCTGCCGTGATCGGTGGTGTCTTACTGCTTATTATATATATCTATATATATATATATATAATTATATATATATATATATATATATATATATATATAATAATATATATTATATAATATATATATTATATATATATATTAGAATATTACTATATAGTATTTAACAGCTGCGGCTTCCGACTCGGAATTATCCCGGTATCCCGGTTTTAACTTCCAGGCCGATATCCGGTATCCGGCTTCCGGCTAATTCACTATCGGCCCATCCCTACACTTTTATTATTACAGTATATAAGTTCTATTTACCACTGGCCCATATTGATTTTCTTCGCTTGTGTTGCCCAAGAATAAGAAACTGACTTTAAATTTTCTAAAACATAAATTACATATAAAACTCTATCTTAAGCAATGAAATTCAAAATATGAAAGAACTTAATTCCTTTACAATTAAGTACAATAAATTCTTTTTATTATATATAAACGACTAACTAATAATCTCATTTCATTATTCTTTGTATACTTTGGATGAGCTCATCTCCTTTTCAGCTCTTGGTTGTTTCTTAGTTGTCCCAAGAAGACAATTGTTTAGTCATCTAAAGTTGACACTGAGCTTCTGCGACAGTATAATAACAAATTGTCACAAAAGAAAAAATCACGAACCCCCTATGTAACTTATTTTATACATCAATTTACATTTTTACAAGCTTTAATCACTTGAAAATATTCTGTTTTCAGTAAAATTTGTCAAATATGCGAACAGGATAGACGCTCTTGTTCCTAGCTAAAAACCGTACCTATAAAAGCAAATTCACAATTTAGTTAAATATTTAGACACAAGCCCTAATAATTATGTACTTTGGTTATTATATTCTTCTTGCAATGTGTAAGATATTTAAAATATCAATAGCATTTTGGGCAGAGAAATTATTTCAATATTTGGACTTTGGATCTAAGCTTTTGTATTCTAGCTGCAAAGGATAACAAAAACAAGATAGTTGCTTCTCCAAAGTTAACTGTGTTTTTGGAAAGATTATAAAGATCTT
>JABUQX010017207.1:0-2500 GCA_015478945.1 Trachelipus rathkii | reverse complement strand
TGCATATAAACTTAGGACTTGCCCAATTGTGTGTGATTCCCTAACATTACTTGGCATTCGCCTTCCTTTTTACTCTTAAGCAACCTAATAAAAATGAAAGAATTATATTTTACAACCAAGGATCTATTCAGTTTTACTGACCTAAGAATATTAATTAGGTATGGCTAAGCTTGTAGTCACCGAACCCTCTTGGACATTACCTCAAAATATAATCTACGGAATTACGTGGAGACCTTGGATTTAATCTTCTACATGAAAATGATAGAAAAAACAATACTTAATTATTTACTTTTAAATTTATAGAGTATGCTATACAAATATTTTCTTAGATTCCGCTAAATCTGGAAAATACATTTATTCATTATTGCATTTGTATTGAGGCTACGTTCACGCAAGCTGAAAAGTATGTATTATACAGTTATACTTAATAACTCAATTTGAAAATTAAAACATAAAATTCAGAAAATAAAGGAAAATTAAACTACATGAAACATGAAAATAATAACGCAAAATAATCTTATTAGGGAAAAAACATTTCATTGAAAATATTTTCCGCTACAGATATGATGTTTTTACCTTTGATACATCAAAGTTAAGGCTATTTGATATTAGAACAATTTGGATACTAAGTTTATGAGAATGGAAAATTCATGCTCGCTAATGGCAGTAGTATTTTTCACTTTCTTTTATGCAATTTTGAAAGATTTTGCAACTCGAAAAACTGACAGATCTTCTTTGTTCTGAAATTCAATGCGTTGGATAGAGATTGAAAAAAAAATCCTCGGCCAGTGATCCAGGTTCTTCTGGTACACTAATAATTTCACGTTTTCACCGATAGCATATGAATTAAGATCTAGAAAGTAATCAGAAAACCAATTCCTGAGTTTGGATAAGATGTCTTATAACTGTATCCTTCCTTGATGTTACTATAGAAAAGATCTTTATAATCTTTCCAAAAACACAGTTAACTTTGGAGAAGCAACTATCTTGTTTTTGTTATCCTTTGCAGCTAGAATACAAAAGCTTAGATCCAAAGTCCAAATATTGAAATAATTTCTCTGCCCAAAATGCTATTGATATTTTAAATATCTTACACATTCCAAGAAGCATGTAATAACCAAAGTACATAATTATTTGGGCTTGTGTCTGTTTTAAGAAATTTAACTAAATTGTGAATTTGCTTTTATAGGTACGGTTTTTAGCTAGGAACTAGAGCGTCTTCTCTGTTCGCATATTTGACAAAATATTACTGAAAACAGGAATATTTTCAAGTGATTAAAGCTTGTAAAAATGTAAATTGATGTATAAAATAAAGTTACATAGGGGTTCGTGATTTTTCTTTTGTGACAATTTGTTATTATTGTCCAGAAGCTCAGTGTCAATTTAGATGATCTAAACAATTTGTCTTCTTTGGGACAAACTAAGAAACAACCAAGGAGCTGAAAAGGAGATGAAGCTCATCAAAGTATACAAAGAATAATGAAATGAATTATTATTAGTCGTTATATAATAATAAAAAGGAATTTTATTGTCTTATTTTAAAGGAATAAATGCTTTCATATTTTGAATTTCATTTTTTGCTTAAGATAGAGTTTTAAATGTAATTTTAATGTTTTAGAAAATTATCAAAGTCAGGTCTAATTGTTTTGAGCGCAACCACTAAGTGCAAAAAATGCTCTATATATGCCAGTGTAGTAAATTAGTATTAACTTAGTATTAACTCAAATTATTTTATAATTTAAAAGCATATTGTAAGGAATGGACCGAGATAGTGATTTTATTGCCGGATAGCGCGTATACCGGAATCATCCGGGCTGGAATTGATCTAAAAACCGGGATACCGGATATCCCGGTCGGATATCCGGCAGTCGTGTTAAATATAATTATATTATTATTTTGTAATATTCTAATATATACTATAGTATATCCTAGTATATATTAGTATATGCAAATAGGTTATATGCTAGCAGCAAACCATTCTAATATTGCCATATATGATATTATAGATACTATATTATATATCTGCGATATGTAATAAGTGATATTACTTATAGAAATATTTATGCAGGCATAGTAATCCTACTAGGCGTCTCACGGGCAGAGCCCTGAATATAGTGATGGGTGTGTACTCGTTATTAACGTCTTCTAGCAGGACGAAAGCAAAGCAAAGGAGAGGAATGTGGTCCACATTCTTTTCCACAACTCGGATTCCAGTTGCGAAAGCACTATGGGGACCCTCCACTTTGTTTGAGCAGATCATGCATAACTACCACTGATGCTTTACGGTATCGTTTTTTTAAATATAATAAAATAATAATAATATTAAACTCAAATAAAAAAAAAACATTATATTTACAATATACCCAACATACTGATATAAATACTATACATAAAAATTTACAATTCACTCAAATGTCAACCAAGTTGATGGGAACTAATGAGATAAACATATATCAATTAATCAGTCATATATATTATAACTAAATGCAAAGATCATTCT
>JABUQX010017206.1:0-12500 GCA_015478945.1 Trachelipus rathkii | reverse complement strand
ATACTTCATTTAAATTATATAATATATATTTATTATATTAGTTACAATTCAGTCTGTTTACTATCGATATCGTATATATATCACTTATATTTAGATACTCATTAATTTATTCCTAATTTATTTAAAAAGAATGATAAAACTACGCAAAGTATATAATAAATACCGAATAACGTACTATAAGCTGAATATTATTAATACGTTAAAATATTAATATATATATATTAAATATAAAACATTCTGAAAAGAGTAAAGAATATTAGCACAAGACTATAAAATATATAATATCAAATAACTTATGTTAATTGGATCATCACTTCCCACATATCCATTTCCCACTATGCTTTCCAAGTATCCTTCATTTTATTATTTTTAAAATTATATTAATAAATTTCGCTCCCCATATTAAATCGTTGAATGCTATTGATCTTATAACCGTAAGAGCATATTGGTTGAAAAATATATCAAAAAAAAAGAAACTTACATTAGAGATACGAGAGTTTCATCGGAGTTGTATAAGATATCGGAATACACTGTTTCGTTTTTCTATTCTTTTAAACCTTTTAATTTTCATTCATTTTGTTGAATTATTGTATTTTATTAATTGCCAAAATTACTGTATCTCTCCCTGAGCAGTTTGCACATACGTACCATTATTGTACAGACCGTCTCCACATAATGAATTCTTGTAAATCTATTTTTCCAAAATAGGACGCTGTAAATCTACCTCGTATATGAAACTATCAGATCAATTATGTTCTTAGATTAATCTCTAATATTAATAATAATATATATTATATAATATACTTTATTATAATATACTACTATATATATATAATATATATAATATATATAGTATTAATATATAATATTAATATAACATATATATATATATATTAATATATTATATTATATACTTATATTAAATTATATAAGTAAAATTATTAAGATGATCGCATGCTAGTAATAGTCTAATTTTGATCTTGTACAATTACGTGCACGTAGATTGCGTACGTAATAGTTATTTTGATCCTTTATACATATTCACGCGATTATATCCGGTTCGATATTCCGGATTTAGGGGATTAATATTGTATATAATATATATATAATATTATATTAAATATTATATTATATATTATATATAAATATAATATATATAAATTAATATATATATATTTATATAGTGAGTGTAACACGCTAAAATTTACTATAATAATTTATTACCTATAAAAATAAATATTAGATAATAATAATATCGAGTTTTATCACACAATCTATTAATTAATATAATAATTTACAGGGTGACGGCGTAAAGATGCATCATTCTTTGTTGCTCGGAATAGCCCGGTGAGTCAGGACTTGAATTTACTTATTTATGAACACTGTATGCTGACGTTCGCGAGGATACATTGTTATGCAAACCTCTGCGAACTTTAGAATACAGTTTATTTCCAGTGCTGTATTTGTTATATAATTGATTGTTGTAAAGGTAGTCATATAAGAATTATATTGCAAAGCCTAGTGCCCTAGTTGGGATAGAATACAAGATGTCAGGGACAGTAAATATGCATAGCTCCTTGGGGTCTCCGTTTTGTATGTCCAAACTGTTTTTGATTCCACTGTCTGTGTTTGACTCTGCAGTCCTACCACTGAACGATAAAGCTTGCCTTATCAGTGTTATTTGTTCAGGGTTGTTGTTTTCATTGAGTGTTAAATGATATTTCCTCTATTAGATAGTCTTCTGCTTATTCCACCTGATGTCCCAGAAAGCTGGTTATACTATTATCTCATTGTATTTTCTGTTCGATAGGAAATTCTTTGTTTTAAGGCCCTTAACTATTGGGTGGCAAGTTTTGGGGCCTTCTGTGGTTGAGTGTATAGTTCTTTGTACATCCGTGTATATGGGCAAAGATGATGGCTCTGTGGTATATATGAGTTTTATATTTTCGAGCGAGAGTCGTTCTCAGTTAAGATTATGCTGATTGAACAAAATAAGTAAAGACATATATGATGGAATACTAGTAGTCTGGGTCATTGAACGGTCATTTGCCTTGCTTTATTTGTTCAAAAAGAGTATTTATGATTGCTTTTTCCATTCTTGCATGTAATGTAGTTACTTTGTAGTCCAATTTGTTTGTAAAAGACTTAAAGAGAGACCGCTAGAATATCAATATCTATTGGATTTTTTTCTTGGTAATATTGGTGTTTTAAGGTGAGATATAGGATATGTTGTCTGGCCAGTTGCAGGGATTTTTAGTTTTATTGCAATCTTTGTGTCTGCAAAGGTTATAGTTGTGGTTTTGATAATTCCTCCTTGACCCTTTTTAATTGTTTCATATTTTGTTTGTAGAAGAAATTTGTTACTTATTTTCGGCCCCGAATATGTATATTGGCTATGTACAGGTTAATTGATTGTAATACTGTAAGCTGTTGGTGGTGGTTGCTTTTATTTGGATGGTATTTTAAATTATTATCATGTAAAGTATTTATCATAGATTAATGTTTTTAGGGTGTAATTAATTAAGTTATCTTATTTGTTTATCCAATCCTATATCTGTAATAATACAGAATAGTTGTTTTATTGCATACGGATGTTCTTTGTCATGTCCATTATCTTCCGGAAAAGTGGTTCTGTATGGTTTTAGGAGTTCAAAGTATTTGGGCGGTTTAGTTGTATTGAATTTATTTTGAAATATTAATTTTATAAATATGGGATTTGTCTTTCTATTGCGATTGTTTCTTTGTTCATTAAAGATCCTTATTCAAAGGCTAAGTGTTAATATTGTTTCTCTATACGTCACCGTTAGCTGTATAGTTTTTGTTGAACCTTTTCAAAATTAAAATGTGTTATGTGATATGTTGTTTATTGCCTTTATCTTAAAGTCTTCTATCGTTTAACGATTGTTATGGATTATAAAATTTACCAATCATTTGTTTATTCGTGTATTTGTGACGTCATACTATTTTATGGATAAAACGACCAATCTTGTTTATTGCTAGTTCTGCTTCTCTCTTTAGTGATGTGTGTATGCTTTTGTTACGAGTCTTTATGTTTTATTTTACTTTTTTTGTATTATGAAGATGATCTAAATAATTTAATTTGGTTATTTATGGTGTTCTGTAGTTTAATTGTTCTGCTTTTTTTTGTTACTCAGTTGTCAGTTTGATTGGATCTGAATTATATTCTTTGCGAAATTCAAGATATGTTTAAGATAGGGTCTATTAAGGTGATTAGGTAAACTGGTTGATGTTAATTAACTCTGGTTAAGTGTCTAGGTGGTGAGTGTGAATTCTTTGTCTTATCTAGGTTTGTCTTTAGACCTATCTCTTACAAACACAGGCAGGAGCTATGACCCTACAGGTGATAAGGCAGTAGTGAAGGGGTTTGTCAGAATTTCTTGTTTCATTCTGAGTCGGAATATTTAATTGACTTTAAATAAAAATAAGTAAGCACGGTAAGAGTTTTAGTTATCCTAATAAATATAAAGATTTATCAGGTATTATAAAGGGAACTATTAAGCTACAAGATCCGTCAGAGCTCGAAAAAAAGAGAGAAAGAGCAGATTTACAGAACCGTTTTATTAGAAGTGTTTTGGCTCAAGAAGGGCTACTAGAATTTTATATAAGAGGAAATTACCCAAGGATGGGATCATATAAGGACGCACTTCCTGTTTGCGAGTGACAGAACAGTGACACGAATTCTAAAGATCTGTTACTCTGGAATATTCCACGCAACCGATTACGCAGTTGAACGGAAAATTAGCAATGAATTAGAAGTATTTTATAAGGACGCAGTATAGAGTATTTCTCACGCATTGTTCAGATAGAGCTTATAGTTGCTCTCTTATCCTGGAGTAGCACACGATAAAAACAGGTGCCATTGAACAACTGATTATGAGACGAAAAAGCCGATTTAGTAGAAATGACATGAACGTCAGTCATATAGCATCGGGATGATCTACTGGCTCCCTACTTTCTTTTCGAAGCATAGCCGATTAAGTGTTATTCCACTAGTCAAAACAGGATCATACAAGGGTAAGGTATGCCAAGAAAGTTACGCCAATGACCGCTATCTATCCGATTATGAGTGCAGTTAAAGCTATGTTTTTAGGGACATCTTGCGTAAAGCTGACTGGAGATTTAAGCCTATATAATTAGAGCTACCAAGATTGTAGTTAAGATACGATGATAGGCATGGGAAAATTGTGTTTAAGTTAGCAGATTGAAGAATGTTTATGGTAAGCATAGGATACAAGAGTGTTCAAGAATTGTTTAGGAGATCTGGTGATGTTATATAGGTTCCTTAATTAATTGTATCCAGATCGTTTGAGAGTACTAAATGTCCAGGCCTTCTCCCACCGATGAATCAGTATGATAAATTAATAATAATAATAAAATTAATAACTAATACATAATGTAAATAAATATAATAATAATAATAATAATAATAATGCATAATAATAATAAATAATAATAATAATCATAATATCATAATAATAACTAATAATAATAATAAATAATATATACATAATAATAAGAATATAATTAATAGTAGTTAGTAGTAGTTAAGAAGTAGTAGTTATGGTATATAGTAGATAGTTAAGTATAATTAAATTGTTATTTATAATTTATAGTTGTCAGTAGTAGTTGTGTCCTTCCCAGGTTTAGGAATGCATAGTGTTAGGTCTAGTGGTAGGTGTAGTTATAGTAGTAAGTAATAAAAGTAGTATTTAGCTATTAGTCAGTAGTAGTAAGTAGATAGTATGTATAAATTCTTATACGTAGTATGTATAAGTAAGTAGTAGGATATAGATACGTTGTATTGTAAATAGCATAACTATATGTATGTAGTGTTGGTCACGAGCTCCGGATTTTTGCGCCCGCACCGCACGCACGGATAGGTCATTGGCACCAGCACCGCACCGCGAACAGCCCGTCATCTTACTTACCAGCACGCGCAACCGCTAACCGTCAAACCTCTATTTTGGCATAGCCACTTGCACCTGACACGCACGAGACGGACTCCAACTATGAAGTCACCGCACACGCCACCAAAATTTGTCGCCCGATTCGGCCCCACCGCGACCGATATATATTATTAATATTATGACTTATTATAAATATAAAAATTTTTAAATAAAAATATCATAATAATATAAAATAATTTATTTTATATATATATATTATTAATATAATAATAATATATATATATTATATTTAATCATATAATATATATTTATCATTATTATTTTATAATAATATACTCATCATATATAAGATCAAGATTAATACTGATTAAATTAGTTACCTTTACATGTATATTACTTATATTATATATATTGAGAGGGAGGTAACGCCTCTCCTGAATCTGATTGAGATTACCCACATGGATAATATCTGAAGTGTTTAGTAGTAAATAATCATGGATACCCCAGTACGCAATTTGAGATTCTTCACTTGTTGTGCTTATTAATCACCTCTCTCTTACGACTGGGTGTAGTTAAGATACGTCTTAACCTTAGAACTAATAACAGATTGTAGTAGAGAGTCACGGTGTAATTCAAAAATTTTCGACTCCGAACTCCCGATCCGACTTCCACGCCTCTTGAATAATTATACCGACTCACGACTCCGTATCCACGACTCTAGTTTGAATATTTATACGTAACTCTGACTCCGACTCACGACCCACCTTTGTAATTATTTACGACTCAGATTCCCGTGAATCTCGACTCTTTCCGCACTCTATCTACACTGACTACCGACTCTGACTACACGAACTCCCCTTCTCTATGACATCTATCATACTATGAGAAAAATAATACTTATAATGTATCATAATAACTTCAAATGTCAAAGTAATATTATATATTATTATATATAATATATATTATATATTATATATATATATATACATAATATATATATTCATATATATATATATATATACTATATACATATATATAATATATTATGATGTAAGATTTCACCTCCTTTCTCTTGTTCACATTCGATTTTGAGTTTTATATAATTATTGAGCTATGTTTGTTTACTGTGTTAATGATATAGTGAGAATGCTATGGTTTGGTAATAAGAGGCTATTAGATCTAAAGTAAAATGAGTTCAGGGTAATGACATCTTAGGTGGGAGTATAAGTAAAGGATGTGAGAAGGAATTGATAAAATGAGATAACATGATAAACGATTAGAGAATGTGTGTGTGGTTGGTAAAATTTAGAGACTAATAATGAAAGTACCGTTGAGTGGTTATTCATCCATGGTGGTAAAAGGTATGTAATTTAATAGTAGGATTGTTAAGCGGCATGGTATTAAGTGGTAAGTGTTGTGGGAATCGAATTGCGGGAGACCAGAGAAAAAGGGATTGAAGTTCAAGTAAAGAGAATGCCTGAGTAGAGAAATGCGGAGTTCGGCAGAGCGAGAGAAAGGTTGCATAAGTGATGTGTGAATAGCGTGTATTGTGAGGGGAATTGTTGTGGCCCACCTGGCCAAAGGGAATTACCCACATTGAATGAGGATGCCATAGTGACAGTCCTGTCGCATGTCCGTGAAGACTTAGGTTAGGTTTCAAAGATGTCGTGACGATT
This sequence comes from Trachelipus rathkii, assembly GCA_015478945.1. NCBI lineage: Eukaryota > Metazoa > Arthropoda > Malacostraca > Isopoda > Trachelipodidae > Trachelipus > Trachelipus rathkii. The sequence goes on along the minus strand of JABUQX010017206.1, from coordinate 5,896 downwards.
TTCATCTAAAATAGGTTAACAAGGGGGCCTAGGTTAGGCTGGGACTTCATTTTCTCGAACTTTCGTTATTCTTTCTACTTCTTTCTGTTTCTAGTAGCTAATGCTTCGCCACCATAACCCAGTACGTTGGGTGACAGTGAAGTGTGGTACTTAATGACTACTCATTATATATATACTACATTCTAATATTTAATACTATTATATATAAATATATACTATACCAGTATATATATATATTATTTAAGTTATTATTAAATATATGATAATATACTATTTAGTAATATAACATACTATATACGTATTTTAATGATATATAATTGTATATAATATATATACTAATATTATGTAATATATATATATATATTAGATTATATATATATATATGTCATACGTACTATTATAGTATATATCACTATAGGTTAAATAACAGATATAGTATATATATAGTGAATCTATAGATTTACTTATAAAGATAAATATTATATTAACATACTATAGATTATACCTTCAAATATAATATATATACTGTAGTATATATAAGGGCTCTGATGGTAGCTCACTCAAAAAAAAATTTCTCTCACACAAGACTCAGGGGTTTTAATATAAGTAATTAAGGAAAAAAGTTAATAATAGTACCCTTAAATGAGTATATATATACTATATCATATATATATATATATCTCACTCACTATATATAATACTATATTATATATATATATGCTAATACTCCTAATTATATATTATATTTTATTAACTTACTTATATACTATATATATATGATATATATATATTATATATACTGTATATTCTATACAATGAACAGATAGGGTAGTAGGCACAATAAAAAAATTTTTTTTATGACGTTATCATATTTCCTTGTGAAGCTTTTCTGACTTCAGATAGTTAATATATATATATAGATAGTATATTAGTCAATTAGTTATTGAAATTGTAAAAATATTAAACTATATAATATACAATAATATAATATACATATTTTTTTTATATGAATTATATATCACATATATTAGGATAGAAGTAAGTGAGTAACTAAGTATATAATAGTGTTAATGATAATGTAAAAAAAACAAGTATCCTATAATTCAATAACATACTTACTAGCATATATATAGATTATGAGCCACTGAGTATTCATCACTACTATAGATAAGGGAACATATATCACTGCTAGCGCTAGATGATTTAAATAGATGAATTCCTCTAGTATATAGACATTTAAAATATAATACCTACTGTAAGATAAATACTTAGATTTCTTTCCTTTGGATACACGAAAGCATACTTTACATTTATTGAATAAATATATAAGTAAATATAGTTTATGATATAATCAAGCTCACTACCAATAGATTCGTTATTATATAAATATAGTTAATAACCTAGAAGTGATAGACTCATGTATTAAATAGAAATAGGTAATACGTATTGGAATCAAAGTTAATAAATACTAATGCTTCTCAATTGGTTCTGGAATTAATAAGATTATATAGTATAAATAGTGAGGTTATTAATATGGCACGTAGCATGAAAAAATGCGGCCGGTGTTTTAGATTAAGGATATATATCATAGTAGCTAGTAGATATTATAATATCATATATATATATAGTATATATATATACTATTGATATAATATGTAATAATAGGTATTTTAGGAAAGAGTAGCGTATATCACATAATAATATATATATATATATATATATATTGGTACATATAGTTATGATATTATATATATTACTCATATCCTTTCTCAAGCAAAAAGAGTATGTATACTTCAATAAAAAGGGAATCAAATAATGAGAGAAATTAATAATATGTTAAAAAAACATAAGTACAAAATATATAGCATATAGATAATCTAATCTAAACAATATTTACCCTCAAAAAGACTCTAGTAAAATGCATGATGATTCTTCGTTAATATTGAATGAGAGGTGATGCTACACATGACACACTCATATAAACGACCAGTTCGCCAATTTGAGGTGCCTTCTTCAGTTTAAGTAGTTGAAATATTGTTTTTGATTGTTCACGATTTTCACAGATGAAACGTTACAATGAGTAAGAATCACCTTAATAATTCCTTAAATGTATGAACATGCACCTATACAAATTTATTTCCAAACACATTAGCAATAAAATCATTTGCATAGATGTCAATATGGATAAAGTAACGTTGTATAAAATCATATAGATGAAGTATGAGTCTTTCGATTTCGCGATACTAGCTGTGCTCTCTAGCAACTGGTTGTGAAGGAGTATTAAACATCTAGAACTATATAGAATCTGAATAGACTGTGCGCATATTATACATTTTTCATTGTTAAATATTGATTCTCACAAGAAGAGGCATTTAATCATACTCTAGATTATCAAGTAAAGGTGCACGTAATTTTCTCCGTTGCAATCTGCACAGAGAGTGTATTATGAGTTATAGAAATGCTTTTCGTTTAAGTGTAGACACCTAAAAAACCTTCTATAAAACACACAGTATCACATTTCTAATTCATCGTATTAAGAGCAAGTTGCACTGTCAACTTAATTTATGGAGAAAGTGGTTCAAAATTCAAACCAAAGAGGTTTAGATAATATTGTAAAGAATTATAAAAAATTAGAACAGATTATAATAGCACTAAATAATTAGGCAATATTTGCTTAATAGACTTGAAAGTCAGTCACTCTCTCATATAAAAGTGTTAATGTATCTGATCATTGAAATAGATGTCTCATCTTCTTAAGCTTCAAACTCAGGGTGTGTTCACACACATCTTCATTCGCGTCGTATAAATGATTCCATCCGATATTTCCACCTACATGTGTGCGACCAATCTCTGAGAGGCTTTATCATGTTCTCGAGTGTCTGGAAAACTTTTCTCTATTTTTTTCTTTTTTAAGAGATAGTTGAGTCCGTACGTTGGCAGAATCTCTAATCTATATCACTTAAGACTCCAGCTACGTCAATATATTAGGCAGTTCGCACGTGCATACATAGTTCTTTTAAATGAGTATTGTGTGGTACTTCAATCATGATATAAGTGACCAGTGAAAAATAGAACACTCTAACGCGCTAATAGTGAGATATTTTCGACATGCTAAAACACACGTCTCATAACATTTCTTCATTGCTTTAACCATTCAATATCGTCAGTCGCTAATCTAGAAAATCTTATTATTCATTGATCTAATTATATGTCTTACTGTACTTACGACTCAGATAGTATAGATAGCGCAAACAATAGAAATTCTAGCTCAGCAGCAGCAAAACATTTGTCATCCTATCTTGACTGTACACTCAGTGCTCTACTAAAAATTCTATCACACAATAATGCCATGCGACTGAAACCATCACCTAGATACACCACTCAACACAAGGCCTGTTCCAATTTTTTTAATTTCAAATGCTCTTAATATCTAAATTACTCATATCGAAGCACACTATATACACAAAACGTTAAATCCTTTAGCGAGAAGATTCATGTGGTAACCACAATACAAGCTCTCATACTAAGTTTATGTGATTACGGGTATCTCACAAACATGCGGTTTACCTTTACTAACTAACTAAAGAAACCGCACCTTTGGTATAGTTCAGAAAAAATCTTATACTATTATGTCACAAGAATCCATATCTAAGTATACTTATCGCACATCCTTTACTTAAATGATTCGTCCAATAGTGTATATACTCATCATTAACAAACATCCTCACGGTGACGTTATTAATCATTAAAAATAAAATTAAAACACTTACTAGAAAAGAATGCAAGTTTCACACCGTCTTCGACTATTACCATTCCTTATTTGCGTCCCTGATGAAGGAAATACACGTCTCGATTAATGAGTAATATATTTTATATAGCAACCTTTGATAGATCATGTGCCCTAATAGGACTAGGAGAATTATGTTAAAAGTAAGGGACATAGACTACGGCGCAATATTTAGCGGAGCGATCTGGCTATCGTATTGAGGAGCGAAGAGGATAGAGATAGAGGTCGGGCTTTTACTCTACACTGGAACGTGATGCACGTTACGATTGGACACGCAGTTGAGCCAAGATGTATACAGGCCATTGAAGATGAAACATCATACAGAAGATACAGAGATATTTGAACTCAACGTGAACCGGAGGGAGAATGAGAGAAATGAAGTGGTTATAGAGATAGGAGAATGCCGGTGAGATGATTGCAGTTGGTGTGAAAGTGACACGTACTCAGGAGGTACAAGATAACTCCAAACTTAACTCCTGTGGATGTGTTTAACAGGTTTTAGGGGGAGTGAAGTTGTAGAAACTAGCGATGTCTTACGCCTGATGAGAATCGAGAAAATTTATGGTAATTGTAAGTTTATGGAACGGTATTTTATTATGATAAATACCAGACGAAATTAGATACACATTAACAGGGAATTAGAGTGTTGAAAATAAGACCTCTCGCCATTTTCGCGCAAACTTCTATCGACATTGTACGTAAGCTCGGGAAACTATATAATGGACAAACGAACGAAGAAAGAGACTGGAGAGTAGAATTCAAGCGCTGAAATTAATGACATGTAAATGTATGAATACAAATTATTATGTCAAGAATTACGTCGAGAAAAAGAGAAAGATTTTCTTAGACAAGGATATTATGTAGCCAAGAACATGACTCGACTGAAGCAGATGGTTATGTTGAGAGGTTTGAGGTCATATTATGAGACTATCTATAGGAGGATGAGCGGCAGGGTCCCACAGAGTATATGCCACGGAAAAGTGAATAGATGGGTATGGACACCAAGGCACGAGACTAAAGGTAAACTCGATAAGAAATGGCGAATCAGGTGAGAGTTATATAGCATGGACTCATCTTGAGAAAGATGTGTTCAGCTACAAATATGACAAGTCGCTGAGAGTGAAAAGAGGAATAGTGACAGCAGCTTAGCGCACCGACGATCCTCGCAAAGATGCTGCGCTGAGGCTTGACAGAATGAAGGATCTTTTGGCAGAGGTGAGAAGAAAAGTAAAGAATAAATAAATAACTATATTTAAAAATCATGTATTTAATATTTTTTTCATTGCTGTATTTTTGATGATAATTATCCTAGCTTTAGTTATATATAAATAAGTAATATTCGTATTAACACTAAAAATATTATTATATGGTATATAATAAGTATCTAATATAAAGATAAGATCTTCATTAATAAATACTTAAATTGATCATAATATGTGAGTATATTATACCAAGCTATATTAATATATATATATTGGAGAAACATAACAGACGCCACTGCTAATACTAAGAAATCTCAATACCAAAACTTACAAATATATATTATCCTCTAATTTCTAATTAATACAAAGTAAATTTAGCCAAATTAGTGGTTTTAGATTAAATACTTATATTTTTTATAAAGTAATATATAAGTATTAAAATAATTATAAATATAGAGAGACTTAATATATATACAAAAAACAAATTTATTATAGATGTATTATGATTTTTAAACATTATTGATAAAAAACTTTACTTAATGTATATATAGTTTTAATTATTTATACTACGCTACTCTCATGAATATTTATAGAAATTAACATTATATATATACTCATATTAATATAATCTTAATTATTATTAATATTTCTATAAATTTGATTAATATATAATTATCATTATTAAACATTTTTTATATATAATCTAGTATATAGATAATTAGATTTATACAAAAGAAAACCTCATTCACGCTTATATATATTATATATATAATTAATTATTTATATATTATATATTACTTATCAGTACTGTATATATATAATATATTCAATATATTATATTCAATCATATTCTTATATTTACAAATCTTATCAGTAAAGTGGATAATTAATTATGTATATATTTATA
>JABUQX010017205.1:72500-76513 GCA_015478945.1 Trachelipus rathkii | reverse complement strand
TACAGAAAGAGCATATATATATATATATATATATATATTAAGAGTTATATATATATATATATATATATATATATATATATATATATATATTATATATATATATATATATATATATATATATATATATTATCTTCTTTTCTTCTTCATCATCTCCCAGGAAGGGTGTATCACCCTGTCAGTGGAAGGAGCTTCTTATACCATCTTGACTTTAGATTCCTATTTCCTTCTTGTCTTTGTGTCTTCCAAACCAGAAGAATAAGCTTGTCAGTACATATGATAATAAAGGCTAGTTCTTGAATTATTTCAAAAAAAAAATAATCTACCAGGAAGGGTGTTCACCTTGTTAGTGGAATGAAATCTAATTGATATCATATCGACTCTAAGTTCTTCTTTCCTTCATGTGTTTTCCAAATTAGCAGAACGAGCTTGTCAGCAGATCTGATACCAGAGGCCAGTTCTTGAGTTACTTCAATCAAAATATGAAGGGCCAGGTTGCTAGGCCTAAGTGAAGAAGTATCTTTGCTCTCATATATATATATATATATCATATATATCATATTATATATTACATATTATATTATTACATACATATTATTATTATTATTATATATATATTATTATTATTATATATATATATATATATATATATATATTATTATTATTATTATATATACATATTATTATTATTATATTATTATACACATATTATTATTATATATATACAGCATATTATTATATATATTATATATATATATATATATATATATATATTATTATTATTATATATATAATATTATTATTATTATATTATTATTATTACATATATATATTATTATATTATTATTATTATATACATATATTAGTATCTTTGCTCTCATATATATATATTATATATATATAGTATAAGAGCCACTTGGTAGAACATAGCAACTTTTATGCTTAAGAAACGTTCCCCTGGCAACGGGAGTCTTAGAGACATCGTATCCCTTCAAATTTGGTATACCCCCTTCTTATGAGGTATCTTGTCGTAGAAAAAGTTACCTCCGGTAGGTCCCATTTAGAAGCTGGTGAGCCCGCAAAGTAGAATATGGCAGTGGTTGGGACTGAAAATAAGCGGTTGAAATGCTCTAGGAAATATTCTATGTATATATATATATATATATATATATATATAATATTATTATTGGTTAGATATTGGTTGTTATTATTATTATTACATATTATATTATTATTACATATATTATTATTATTGTATTATACATATATATTATATATTACTTATTATTATTACATTCCTCCTCATAATGTTTAAAGAAAGAAATCATTTACATATATTATTACATTATTACATATTATTATATTACATATATATATATATACATATACATATTATTATATATTGTTGTTTTGCATAAACATACATATTATTATTATTATTATATAAACATATACATAGCTATTAAGAGCATATTATACAGCAGGTATATACATATGCAGAGTTGGTTGTTGAATGAGACATACATATTACATAGTACATATATATATATATATATATATATGTTATATATAAATATATATATATATATATATAGTATATATATATATATATATATATATATATATATATATATATATATATATATATATATATATATATAATAAGATGCCTCATAATGAGGAGTAGGGATAATATTTCATTCTTAAATTCTATATATTGTATCGGTGTGAAATTTGGTATACATATAGGTATGGGTGCCACCTTAAAGTTTTAAAATGCTTTTAAGGGTGTCATAGGGAGTTTTTGTCCCTCTCAAAGTTGGTATGCTTATTGTGGGATGCTGTCACCTCGTCATCGAAGAGGATAGGTGTGGCTGCAGCCACATAAGGGGATGCCGCCACCCCTTGCAAGTTGTTTATCGGATTAAAGGCATATTTATATAATACTAAGTTTTATGCTGTGAGGCCTTGGTTAAGATTTTCATGGTTTGATCTTTATGGATTAATGTAAAATCCAAGTCATTTCGCCTGCTGACTTGGAAAATTTCCTTACATATGTGTTGGGGCTCAGTCCCAAACCTTTAAAATGCTCATAGATAGATGAAATTTGGTGGTTGCATAGAAGAGGATGAATGAATTAGAGTACTGAGCGTAAGTTAAGTACCGACTCAAGTGAGACGGTGCGGTGTAGTGCGGCATCGAGTTAGTAAACATGTACTTAACGCCATAATATCAGTGTTAATGTATATGTTTCCAACGACGTGGATCTCATTTTTGAGGGTTTCAGAACCCTCAATGGTGCCTTAGAACCCCTTAAGGGGTTTCCAACTGAAAAGCACGGAGTGCGTAACCGAGGAAGAAGAATTAGGAAGGAGGAAAGAAAAGAAGTCTCATTCGTTTGAGCAGATAAGTCATTGTTGGGGCTAGTGTCGGCTCCAGGTGCTGGGGTCGGTTCGAAGCCGGAGTCGTAAAGATACGTTTAATATTACAATATTGGTATTAATGTCTATATTTACCAGGCCGTAGAATAAGAATGTTATAGTTTCAGAACTTTCAGAGGTGTCTGTGAACCCCCTAGGAGGGGTGGGGTCCATTGGAAAAAAAAGATGAAATAAATTACGAACAAAACTTGTACAAAGATGTCTGCTGAGTTCGAATACGACGGTTTCAACTCCCTAACGGGTTACGCAAAGGCGAACGCGAAAGTGCGAGTGTGCGAGCGCCCGCAGGTACGATCCGGCGAGAAACCTGCGCGTGCAATCGCAGGCGAAATTTTGCATCGCGAACGCATAAATATTTTCAAGTTTGATGTTATTGTAAACTTTTAATGAAAAAAATTACATCATTTTTTTTTATTTTCATATAACCCGTTTTCTACACTATGAGTCCATCATTTTTTTAAACTGTAACATTTTAATTCTATTTATAGAAAACGTTTCATTGTAAAAAAATTTATTAAAAACGTGTTTTTTATAAACCTTAAAACTGTAAGTCAATAAATCAGCAGCGAAAGCAGCCCCATTAGGCCCCCTCCTCGCCCGGCTATGCTGTATTGCTTTACTGCTTCTGAGCACACATTTTGTAAAAATAACTTCATTGTTTATTAAACATAATATATATATATATATATATATATATATATATATATATATATTTATATATACAATCTATATATATATATATATGATATATATAATATATTATATATATATATATAATATATATATATATTATATTATATATATATATATATATAAAATATATATATATATAATATATATATATATATATATATATATATATATATATATATATATTATATTAAAAGGCCAATCTCTTCGGCCTCTTTTTTTCATCTAATTCTACCCTGGACGATTCTGGCATCTCTCCTCCTTCTTCTCTCAGGTTTCCCATGTCTTTACCTATGATCACAAATGATCATGTGCATGAGATCCAGAGATCTATGAACGCCTGGAAGGCTAGTAGCCCAGATGGCATTCCTCCCCGTGTTTTGAGGGAGTGCGCTTCTGAGCTGGCCTCTGTCCCGGTTACAACTCACTCTCTTGTCTTAATACTTAAATAATTTTCCTCAGTGCTGGAAGCGCGCATATGTTCAACCGATCCTAAAAAAGGTAGCCTTTCTGATCCTTCTAACTATCGCCATATAGCTCTCACTTGTATTCTATCTAAAATCTTTGAAACTCTTTTTAACTCTCATTTTCTGGATCATCTGGAATCTCATTCCCTTCTTTCAGATCATCTGTATGGTTTTCGACGCTCGAGATCAACTGGTGACATACTTTCTTATCTAACTGATTTATGGTCTTCTGCCCTTAAAGACTATGAGGAGTCTTGCGTGGTGGCGCTTGACATATCCAAAGCTTTGGACCAGGTATGGCATGAGTCACTGCTTTCTAAACTCCCTTCCTTTGGGTCTCCTCCTTCTCTTTGCTTACTTTTGTTTAGTTTTCTCTCCGATCGCTCCATATCAGAACTAGTTGGCAGAGCGTCATCTT
>JABUQX010017205.1:55000-60000 GCA_015478945.1 Trachelipus rathkii | reverse complement strand
CTAGAATCTGCCTTTGTCAGTGTTGTATTTTGAGTCGAATATAGATGGGCTGATCTTGCAAGAAGAGAGAAACGCACGTTTTTAATTTACCTCTCTTAATTTGGTAACAAACAGATAGGCGTCTTTTTTACCTACCTTTTTTTAAGAAGAAATATTATTATTATAAACACATACTCATATATATAAATATATATATATATATATATATATATATATATATATATATATATATATATATATAATATATATATATATATATATATATATATATATATTAAATAGTATATATATATATTATATATATATATATATAATTATATATATATATATATATTATATATATAATACGGGTGATTCCAAACCATCTCCGACAAGCAACTCGGAGGGCTGAATAGAACGATAACGAACATTTATGTAAATAAGCTATGGTGTATGACGCTTCGTTTCACAAAGTTACGATGATTGTAAGATTAAACCACGTGATGTTGTTTGACGCGTCGTTACTTCGTAACCGGAGATTTTGGGTATTCTAATGTTATGTATGTGTGCGTGCGTACATCTGTGTACTCCGAGGGTTGATAGAGGTAACAATAAGGATATTTTGTTAAACAACGTATGTGTTTTGACGCGAGGTTGTAAAGCAAACAATGGTAGCTTGTTATGAAATCATTTTATTTGGGAAAATTACAGGAGGTGTTCAAAGTGTTTGCCCTGTACCTGATTACATTCGTTACATCGCCGTGCCATTGCCTGTCGGACTCTACCGAACATGCTCTCACTGTGTCTGATTTGATCAAACGCAGTGAATATTCGCTGAATCAGTTCCTCTCTTGTGTTGACTGGGTTAATGTACACAACACTCTTCACATGCCCCCAAAAAATAATCTAGGGGCGTGAGGTTGGGCGATCTTGCAGGCCACGCAACAGGTCCCCCTCTCCCTATCTATTTGTCAGTGTAGACTCTGTTCAGATGCGCCCGTACTTGGTGGCTGAAGTGCGCTGGAGTGCCATCATGTTGGAACCATATGTCTCTGCGGGTCGCAAGGGGTATGTCGTCCATGAGCTGCGGAAGTGTGTTCTGGAGTAGTTGCAGGCACGCAGGTCCATCCAAACGGTGTGGAATGATGACAAGTCCCAGCAGATAATCCCCAAGAATTCCACCCCAGATGTTTACGGTAAATTTCGCCTGGTGAACTCTGATGAACATTGCGTGCGGATTGCCCTCGTCCCATATGTGGCTGTTTCTGCTGTTGAAGTAGCCATCACGTGTGAAGCACGCCTCATCGGTAAACAAGACATGTGCAGAAAAGGCAGGATTATCGATGCTCCGTTGCAGAAACCACCGGGCAAATCGCACACGGGGTGCGAAGTCGTTTGGCCCAAGTCCTTGTACTTTCTGTAGGTGGTATGCATGGAGGCTTTGCTCTTGCAAGACCCGAACCACAGACGACTGATTTGAACCCATGGCATGGGCAATGGCGCGTGTGCTAGTCGACGGGTCTTTGGCGACTCTCTCAAGCACCTCTTCTTCAAACGCAAGAGTCCTCGTATTACGCGGTCTTCCACCAATGCACCGGGGACGAAGGGTCCCATTATCTCGAAGGTGCTGATGAAGGCGAGCAAACATTGTGTGTTGGGGGTGATTTTCTGTGTGAAACCGTCGGTACATGAGGTGCGCTCTTCATCTATTTCCGTTCGCCGCACCGTAACCATTATCAATGTTCGGTTAACTCGGGAAGAGTGTAATGATTCATTCGTAATCGATGCCTACACCGTACTGAACCAACGATGAATTGGGGAAGGTAAAGGTATTGCCACGTTAAAATTGAGTAACCTAAATCGTCATTAACCTACATACGACGCGTCACATAACATAAACTAGTGTACCTTACATCATCCGTAACTTTGAAACGAAGCGTCATGCAACATAGGTATTTAAAGCAGTTAAATTTCCTTATCGTTTTCTCTATCAGCCCTCCGAGTTTGTCTCAGAGGTTTTGAATCACCCTGTATATATATATATATATATATATATATATATATATATATATATATATATATATATTATATATATATATATATATATATAATATATATTAATATATATATAATATATATATAATATATATAATATATATATATATATATATATATATATATATATATATATATTATATATATATATATATATAAATATATTATATATATATTATATATATATATATATAATATATATATATATATATATATATATATATATTATATATATATATATATATATATATTTATATATATAATATATTATATATATATATAATAATATAATTATATATATATATATTATATTATATATATTAATATATATATATATATATATATATATATATATATATAGTATATATTTATATATACTTATATATATATATATATATATATATATATATATATAATATATAATATATATATAATCCGGACCTCAACTCCATCGAGCCCGTCTGGGGCATGGTGTAAAGGTGGCTTTGACGGCTAGGGCGCCCGCAACAAAGCCTTATTGAACAGCACCGGACGGTTGTACGCTTATAGGAGGGAGCTGCCATGTGACTCCCACTAACAAGGACATCATCTCTACCATGTATGCGAAGCTGTGACTGTCGCCTGGCCCAAGGATGGCAACACAAGGCACTGAAGGCGACACAGGACTCAAGGTATAGAGTAATGCAGGACACCGTCAACAACTTGGCAATATTTCTCTCTCGACATATATATATAATATATATATATATATAATATATATATATATATATATATATATATATAAATATATATAGTACAAAATATATATATATATATATATATATATATATATATATATATATATATACTATATATATATATTATATATATATATATATATATATATATATATATATATATATATATATATATAATATATATATATAATATAATATATATATATATATATATATATTATTTATATATATATATATTATATATATATAATATATATATATATATATATATATAATTTATTTATATATATATATTTTCACTGTATTTTGATATATATATATATATATATGATATATATATATTATACTATATATAAAAATTCACTATATATATATATATATATATATATATATATATATATAATATTCCGGAAACTACCGTGGCTCAATCGGTAGAGCGACAGAGTCGCATGGTAAGGGCCCGGGTTCGATTCCTCGTCCATATCCTAGGTATAAATTACCTAGAGAAGTTCCCCTCCTAGAATATTCCTATGCCCGTGAGGTGTGAATTATATTATATACTATATATTATATATATATAAATATATATATTATTAGTATAATAATAATATATATATATATATTATATATATATATATATATATATATTATAATATACATATATATATATTTATTATATATATATATATATATACTTAATATATATATATATATATATATATATATATATATATATATATACTATATAATATATAAATATATAATATATATATATATATATATATATATATATATATATATATATATATATATATTAAAGAAAGAACTTGCCAAAAATAAAGTAAATAAATAAATTAATAAATGAAATAACTAAAAAGAGAATTTTCTCTTTAAAATTGGGTTTTATCCAAAATAAAATCGTCGCCTTATGTTTTGCGCTTTAATAATACTCTTATTAGATTTTGTGTCAGACTCATGTGTCAGGCTTAGAAGTGGATTTTCGCAATTATGGTGAAGATGAAGGTGATTATCTGGATTTTAAATGCGACAGATCTTCGAAAATTCTTTAGAAGAAGAAAATAAAAAAAAAAAACGTCCTCCCCCAGGAAGGTCATACGACCTGTCAGTGGAACCCATCGAGAAATGTCATTGGGTTCCACGGGCCTAACGACTATTCCGCTGGCTGGCCAGGCCTATCGCGGATGCCGGGAAGCTTTCCCATTAGTAGCAAGGCACACTACCAATGTACTCATTAACGTCTGAGTGAGACGAAGCTAGAGTTTATAGAGAATAGCTCAGGTTCTCTCGCTCCACCCAGTCTCGAACCCGTGGCCTCTCGCTTGCCAAGCGAGTGCTCTACCACTGAGCTTTAGAAGGATTTAAAATGCGACAGGTCTTCATAAACTAATTTGAGGTTTTTGTAATGCAATAGCTCTTCAATAATTCTCAATGGGTTTTTATATTACGACAATTGTTCGAAAATTCTTTTAGTTTTTAAAATGCGACAATTCTTCGAATATTTCTTAGAGAGTTTTAAAATCCACCAGAACTTTATAAAATAATTATTATCTCTTTTAAAATGAGATTATTCTTCAATAATTCCTTAAATTATTTTAAAATGCGACAATTTTTCGCAAATTATTTAGAGATTTTTAAAATGTGACAATTCTTCGAAAATTCTTTAAAATTTCATAATTTTTCGAAAACTCTTTCAGAGCCTTTAAATTAATTGAGACAATTTTTAAAAACAATTTTTTGGAAACTTAAAATACAGCTCTTCGACAAACTTATAAGCGCCTTTTAATTTATATTAAAAATTTTTGATAAGTTTACATTTTTCTATGGTTACAACATATAATTTAACAACGACAAAGAGAGACCCATACAAAAATGGTTGACAGGAAAAACCTAACCTAACCTAACTTAACCTAACCTAACCTAACCTAACCTAACCTAACCTAACCTAACCTAACCTACCCTAACCTAACCTAACTTAACCTAACTTAACTTAACTTAACCTAACTTAACCTAACTTAACCTAACTTAACCTAAACAACTAACCTTACCTACCTACCTCCTAACCTAACCTAAACACTAACCTTAACTTGACCTAACCTGACCTAACCAACCTAAGCCTAACTTAACCTAACTTACCCTAACTTAACCTAACTTAACCTAACCTAACCTAACCTAACCTAACCTAACCTAACCTAACTTGACCTAACCTGA
>JABUQX010017205.1:45000-47500 GCA_015478945.1 Trachelipus rathkii | reverse complement strand
TACAATCGGAAGTCAAACGCATAAGCCAAAAACAAGCTGATAGAAATCCAAAGCCAAATGCATAAGCCGGAAGCCATTGGAATGCAAGTCGGGAACTAATCGAATGGAAAATTATTTAGTGTCGTTGAAGCTTTCCTTACGTTTGTGAACCAAAATTGGAGAGAAATATTGGAATCAATTTTGTGCACACTATTGCCAAGAGAGAGCGAAACTTTTTTATCTACTTTCCATCATCTCTACTCTTATTTGAAGAATTCTTGGACATAAACGTGCATAGAGTCTGATAAACTTATTTTTTGCTTAAACTTCAATATTTTAGAAAAATCTTAAGTTTCAGTTGAGGTACACTAAATTCCTTATTTTATATAGGTAAGGTATTTTTATTATTATTATTTATTATTATTTATTATTATTATTATTATTATTATTATTATTATTATTATTATTATTATTATTATTATTATTATTATTATTATTATTATTATTATTATTATTATTATTATTATTATTATTATTATTATTATTATTATTATTATTATTATTATTATTATTATTATTATTATTATTATTATTATTTCCCTGCTACCGATTTCTCCATCTCATTACGTCGGGGTTTCCTCTCTGGTTGACAGTCGTGTTGGGCGGAGGATGCTCGTTTCGCCAAACTTCGGAATGTCAAACCCGTCCTTGGCCTGTGGTCTTCATCTAGCAGGAGGAGTCGCCTCCTGGAGGTGGTCCTGGCTTGATTGCGTCTGGGTCATACCAACCTCGCCCCATGGATTTCTTATGTCGCGGGGGTTCCCCCAACCTGCCCGTTTGCTCCTCCAATTGTCCTCTCACAGTCGTTCATATTTTTGTGGGTTGCGTGGCCATCTCGACCCTTGGAAGCAAGTTCATCCTTGATGTGCTAACTATACCTATTCAGCATCGACTTCGCACATCTTTGCCGAGTCATCTCACTTTCGTAGTAATGGCGTTTTTGCCTTCCTATTTAAACTGAACATCTTGTATAAGATCTAACCATCTCAGCCTTGTTCCATTTTCGTTCATTTAGGGATTTAGGGTGTGTAATATTATTATTGTCGTTGTTTTACTAACACGGTATAGCCGCATTCTTGTGTGCTGTGGAGGTAGGTCCCTGTAAATCCACTCAATAAAAAAAACAAATTATTATTATTATTATTATTATTATTATTATTATTATTATTATTATTATTATTATTATTATTATTATTATTATTATTATTATTATTATTATTATTATTATTATTATTATTATTATTATTTATTATTAATTTTATTATTATTATATATTATTAATATAATTATTATTATTTATTATTTTATTATTATTATTATTATTATTAGTATTATTTATTATTATTATTATTATTATTATATTACTTATTATTATTATTATTAATAGTTTTGCTATTAATATTATTATAAAAATAATTATTATTATTATTATTATTATTATTATTATATTATTATTATTATTATTATATTATTATTATTATTATTATTATTATTATTATTATTATTATTATTATTATTATTATTATTATTATTATTATTATTATTATTATTACTGTTTTTATTATTATTATTATTATTATTATTATTATTATTATTATTATTATTATTATTATTATTATTATATTATTTATTTATTATTTTTATTATTATTATTATTATTATATTATTATTATTACTTATTATTATTATTATTAGTAGTAGTAGTAGTAGTAGTAGTAGTAGTAGTGTAGTAGTAGTAGTAGTAGTAGTAGTAGTAACAGAAGCAGTTTTAGTTGTATTATTAGTATTATTTAACATTTACTTTTTAATATTATAATACAATATTTAAAACTATAAATATAAATTTAAAATATTATTTCAAAAGGGACATTTTAAAAAAATAATAATTCCTCATATTTTGTCCTAATACTATTACTATCATTATCATTATTAATGATTATTTATATTGACGTTTACTTACACTTATTCCGGCGTTAAACATGATAAATATAATGATAGCAGCATGATAACGTATTATTTACGATTTGCAATATCCTCATATTAGATGCTTTAACTTGATTGATGTTCTATTTGATTATGTTCGAGATTTTCTTGTTTTATCTGAAAATTTCCGTGTGTAAATAAAATATCAGAAGAGAAAGTTATAAAAGATCTCACTGTGGTTTGGAGGTTTTATTTTTATTGGATAGATTTTGCTGGGAAAGAGTGATATATCTTATCAAAATGAAGAAAATTCAAAGTGTTTATTTATTTTTATTACTATTCAATATAACATATTGAATATTCAAAGATTGATGATCGTAGTGTTAGGTAAAACAATAAAAAAAAACTTATCAAATGTACCAGCCATAAACACCCCGATTAATCCGAGAAACTTAAAGTTGAAGATAGTAGTAGATAGTAGTAGATTGTAGTGTTAAATGTAGCAATAAAAGTAAATAAAAAATATGCAGACAATAAG
>JABUQX010017205.1:40000-42500 GCA_015478945.1 Trachelipus rathkii | reverse complement strand
CTTGCCCCATCGAGGTTAAAGTATGAAATCACGATTAAATTACAAACTTTATTGATATCAATTAATATCGTTAAGTGACAGCTTAACATATCGAAAAAGACATAATAAGAAAAAATGTTCATAGTTTTTTGAATATAGTTATTGAATTTGCATTCGTACACCTACAATATAATCGGAGAATAAGAACTTTTATTATTTTTCCTTTTCGGTATGTCACGGGTATGACCAGGGTACGTTGTTCGATAGTCTTGCCCAAACTTAAATAAAAAGAAGAAAGGTTAAGTTATTTTACGCATTTAGTTCTAAATCACCAAAGAATTATATTTAAAACTTCGATTTATTTGAAAACATATAAAACTATATGAAATATATAGATCCTTTACAAAATTGTACAGTGATAGATTTTATAATAATTTGTCATGTGATTTACTTGTAAAGCAAATTGTATTTCCTTCGATTTTGGTAAATTTGTCGTTAAATTCTTCCATTGGTTTTACTACTCTCTCTGCTGTGTGTTTTATCGCCCTTAAAGAAAGCTACAGTTTCTTTTCCCTTCATGTAACTCTCTTGAATTTTCCAATCAACAAGATCAGTTTGTAGGAATTCTTGATAAGGACCAAACCTGATAAATAAATATTCTGCGACCTGATGTTAAATAAAAGTAAAGGATTTTTTTTATTTTGGAAATATTCCAAATCATCTTCTTTGATAAACAGTTTTGTTTTAGTGGTTTTAACAGTTCATGACAGTTGGCTTTGATTTATTAATATATGGGCCATCTTTCTTCTCATGTCATTGTTTATTCTTTCATCACATATGGAAAGGTAGCACATTCCTCACTTATATACGAAAAATGACTGGTAGTTTTATGAATTGCTTTTTCAACAATAAATATATCGTGGTTTTTGTATTCATAAAGATTTTTAAGAAAATTAATATCATTCATGAGACCTTCAATTGCATTTGTAGTAGAAAACCATGATTTCCCATAACATTTTATTATAAAGCAACATATTCGTTTTAGTACCTTCTCCTCTGTTGGTGTTAATTTAAATTGATTTCTAAATAGATATATTTTTAAGCAGTATATAGCTTTTCCCATTTATCTCTTTAAGTGGTATGCTTCTGGTTGCCGAAAATGTATTCTGCTTGATAGACTATTATTACCTAGATAAATTATTGCTAGTTCCAAAAATTCTTGATAATCGTGAAGAGGTTGATCCTTTTTAATTTCATTTTGAGCATATTGTAAGATCTCATTTACATCATCTATTAATATTGTTCTTACCTCTGTATCTGACTCCCATGTCAAATATTGTGTATTGCCATTATTGTTCCAAATTTTGTGAAATCTTTTAAATAAAAGTATCTCTGATCCTTTAGTAGATGAAAGTTTTACTTTACTGAAAACTTCCTGCAATACGATTTCATAAATATGGTGTCGACAAGTAAAAAACATGATATCACGGTTTAGTTTTTGCTCGAGAAGATAACATGCACCGTTTAGCCTCCCTGTATTGCTGGCAACTGTGACAGAAACAAAAGCTTGAACGGTGTCCAGTAGTGACCATTCCTGCAGTATATCATATACAGCTCATTGATATCTCTTTACCTGTTCCTCATGAAAGTTCTGAAACTCTAAGAAGTTGTTCTACGTTGAAAGCTGTTGCTCTCACTGGGAGTTGCTCAACTGACTTCTTTCCGGTAATATCAGGGAGCATTTTAGAATCCCAGTAAATAACTACATAGTTTAATATAGAATCATTAAATTTAAATCCAACGCCTAATGTTTCTTTCTTTCGAAACTTTTCTCTACCCCTTTTAATGGACGTGCTATTGATGACATATTCTCTTTGATATAAGTTTAGTGCCTCAATGCAAGCTGTCAATATATGAACAACATCTCGATCGCTGACTTTACATTTATCTAGTGCTCCTGAGAGTCTTAGCTGTCAATGTCAACATTTCTTTTCTAGGTCTTTTGGGTGAAACGTGAGGACTCTGAAACGTCACATCACTTTCTATTTCAGCGCATTTGTAGACATTTGTCAATATATATGAACAGCATCTCTATCGCTAACTTTACATTAATCTAGTGCTTCTGAGAGTCTAGCTGTCAATATTGTTTTTATAGGTCGATTGGGTGAAATTTGAGTACTCTGAAACGCCACATCACTTTCTATTTCAGCATATTCGTAGATATTTAAAGTACCTGGATTGCTAAATGATTAAATAGTTTCTTCTGTAGTTTCTATCAGGGAGTCTTGAGTTTCGCTATCATCTGATGAGGATAACACATAATAACATTCTGAAATATACATTTCAAACTACGATTACTCGATATTATGACAGACAATAGCGTTGTGAAATATAATATATAAGAAACATTAGGTTGACAGTAAATGCAAATTGGTAAAAAATTAGTTATTTAAAATTAAATTACACCACTTCACTAACATGAATCTGTAGTGGTCGAAAGTTGCAAATGTAAAAGCTTTCT
>JABUQX010017205.1:27500-35000 GCA_015478945.1 Trachelipus rathkii | reverse complement strand
TACCATGGAGCAATCAGTGGAGCGAAAAATTCGAAAGGCAACTTTCTAGGGTTCAATCCCTCGTCCGTATTGGATTGGCCGACGTACCATATGCGGTGCTGTGCGGTGCAGTGCGGTGCGGTGCGGTGCGGTGCGTGTTGCGCACATTTTGGTGCGGTGCATGTTGCGCACATTTTGGTGCGATGCGCCACACAAATCCAGTGTACCGATGTGGTGCAATTTTTAAAATATAGAGGTGTGGTGTGACAAAAATGACTTTCGGTGCGGTGCGGTGCGTGATGCGCTTACCCGGTGCGGTGCTCAAAATTCTGGCGCTCGGCCAACCTTACTATAGAGTAGTTCCCCCCCCCCAAAATGCAGAAAGACATTTAAAATAGAGTTTCTTTCAATATTGATTTTATATTAATTAAAAATAATTAAATTATTATTTAAAATATTTGTTTAAAAATAACTCCTTAAAATCGGACATTAGGTTAATTCAATACCTTTAGGATAATTTGTTAATAGGCAAGAAAAAATAGATAAGAATAGTGATGAGTTTGCAAAATTTTAACAAACTGTTCTCTGCTATGTCACAGGAGTTAATTAAAGGTGGTCTGGTCCTCCGATGCTCCGAACGGGCTCTAGGTTATCCCTGGATAGGGATTATGGATTATACAATAAATAGTAAATAAGATATCCAATGATGAATAGTTAAAATAATCTTTCCACCACACGGACATTAACCTTTTCAAGAAGGAGTACTTATCTAGGTAACTGCTACCTAGTATCCGGGTGAGGGATCCGAATCTGGTTCTATGCCTAGAGATTTAGTCGAACTACCGCTGAGCCATAGTGAGCTCGCTCAGTTACCAAGTTACGTTAGAAAATAGATAGTTTTTTTTAGATGGTCTTGTCCGATTCGTTATCTCACACGTTATCTTATCTTTGGTATCAAAAAGGAAAGTTTTTCAACTTCTTTTGTTAATTCTCCATTTTTTTTTTTTTTTTTTTTTTTTTTTTTTTTTGATATTTCATTAAGAGAGAGATTAAGATATCTTTTTTTTAATATTTTTTCATCATTGATAATTATTTAGCATAAGACAGCCGACCTGACCTTTGACCTTGTCAGATATTTATTGATAGATATTTATTTCCAGGGATAAAATTTATCAAATTTTAAACCTTGTTTTGTAAATAGTTTATTAATTGGCAAGTTATTTGGTAATATATTAGAAAAATATATAAAAAATGTCAATTAAGGATACTTTCGCAATTTCGAAAAATAATTATACTGTGTTTTATAGATTGCTCGTTGATAAGTTAATTATTTGATGCAAATTTATGATAATAGATGAGAATGTTTATTAGGGATGGATAGATTCTAAAGTTAATTGTGATATATTTTGTTGATAGTGTATTAATAGGTAAAAATGTTGATAAAGTTTAGCTAAGAAAATAGATAAGGCCGTCCACAAGATGTAGGATTTCAAATCAATTCTATGATTTGTAGAAAGTCCATTAATTGAAAATAAGTAAATTAAGGTAATTGATACTGAAAAATTAATTTTACTGTGTTAGGTAGATTGTTCATTAATAAGTAGTTGAGAAATTAGATAAAGATGCTATAACAGTGGTTTAGCAATAGCCTGACTGAATCGCGTGGCAAAGGACTAGGATTCAATTCTTCTTTCAGACACTAGGTAACAATTAAATAAAGTAGTTCCCCTACTACAATAGAGCTACGCCCGTGGGATGCTAACTTTTAAGGAGTTCTAGGATAATTTCTCAGCCTTCCAATTTAATTTAATTTTAATAAATATAAAAAAACTCTTTTTTTTGGCAGAAATTTTTTTGGACAGAGTACGCCCAGTTTTTGGAGATACTTGGATCTTTCATATGTTCCCAAAAGTATTGGAAACTTTCAGGTCAGAATTTAAACCCATAGTTATTATTATTATTATTATTATTATTATTATTATTATTATTATTATTATTATTATTATTATTATTATTATTATTATTATTATTATTATTATTATTATTATTATTATTATTATTATTATTATTATTATTATTAGTATTATTATTATTATTAGTATTATTATTATTAGTAGTAGTAGTAGTAGTAGTAGTAGTAGTAGTAGTAGTAGTAGTAGTAGTAGTAGTAGTAGTAGTATTTTCTAATACATTTTCATATATATTATAGTTCTGTAATAATAATAATAATAATAATAATAATAATAATAATAATAATAATAATAATAATAATAATAATAATAATAATAATAACTCCAGGTATTTCTAATTAATTAAATGTATATCAGGTGGTATCACATATGTTCTACATTCGATGGCGATAAGAAACTCCACGTAACTTACCTTAATGGGAAGAAAATATTCAGCATGGTAAAAAATATTAGGGCAAACGTTTTCGGAGAGTACGCTTACCTCGGTCAAGGAGGTGAGAAAGTACAAAGTTTCAGTGGAGAAATTACACAGGTAAGCACAAAGATTAAATTCGTACGGAAGAGTTAAAGTAAAAAAAAGTTACTAATGTTTATATAAAATTTAGAAAACTAATAATGGAGTTGTCGAACTATTTGCACAAAGCAACGTTCAAATTTTCTACAGCTACAAATAATGTTACAACTACTAAATAATAATAATCTCTCTCTCTCTCTCTCTCTCTCTCTCTAATTAATAATCAAATTCAATTCAATTCAAAATATTTATTGAAAAAATCAAGAAAATTAAAAATTAAATTTGTAAATTCAATATGAGAATCAATAATGGCGAAATATACGTACATTTATATATGATATCATATATATAGCAGAGCAGCAAGAAGAGTATATATGTTAGCAGCAGTTATGCTATATATATATATATATATATATATATATATATATATATATATATATATATATATATATATATATATATATTATATATATATATATATATATATATATATATATATATATATATATATATATATATATATATATATATATATATATATATATATATATATAAATATATATATATATATATATATATATATATATATATATATATATTTATATATATATCTGTATATAAGTTAAAAAGTAGATATGTATATATCTATAAGAAAATCTATAGTTACAAATATATATATTTATATATATATATATATATATATATATATATATATATATATATATATATATATATATATATATATATATATATATATATATATATATATATGGTATAGCAATAATATATATTGTTTAATTATTTTGATTTCCTAGCTTAACATTTGGAGCCAAGTTATACCTGAGGATCTTATTTATTCGATAGCCAATTGCCAATCTAATGAAATGGGCAATTATATATCATGGAATTCTGGCTGGGCTCTTCAAAAGGTTGAGTCTTATGATATTAACTACAAAGAATTGTGTACTCATAAGATAGAAAGTTTCACTTACGGCTTCGATGAATTGTTCTACAAAGAAGCGTTTTATCTATGTCTTTCACTAGGAAGCCGTTTACCAATGCCGGAGACACTTGCAGATATTCGAGAAATTATTGAACTTTCATTAAATCAATCATTTTGCTATAAAGATTGGATTACTCCCTTAAATGATATTGAGGAAGAAGGTACTTGGGTAGCCTATTATAGTACCAAACCGTTTGAAGGGCAAATTCCTTGGTATGGATCTGAACCAAATGGATTAAAATATGAAAACTGTGGTCATTTTTGGAAAGAAGGAATCTATGATGTAGATTGCCTCGCTCAAATTGGTTGTGCTCTATGTGAATTTACAGAAAAAGTGATTTTTTCGTTGCGTGGAACTTGTGAGAAGGAAATAAGAAACACTTACTTTCTCACTCAACAAACTGAATTTAATCATTTATTATTTAAAAGTTACGGAGAATATCTAATTCAAAAAAATGAAAGCGTTTGGCAATGGATTCAACCAACTAAAAACCTCTTGATAGCTCAAATGGAAATTACCGAAATTAACTACCCGATGGGAAGACGTAACTGGACACTTTTTGAAGAAGTTTGTGATCAGTTTTCTGGAATCAGAGAATTCGTGCTAACCAGCTGCAAAATAGATGAATTTACCTGTAACAACGGTGACTGCATTTCTATTATAAATAGATGCGATTTGAAATACGATTGCTACGATCATAGTGACGAGAAAAACTGTGATATAATATCCTATCCTTCTGATTACAAGAGAGATCTTCCCCCAAGAGGAAATTCAGATACAAACCACGTCTTACTCATAACATTGACTGTATTTGTTGAATCTGTTTCAGTTGACACAGCACTAATGGAAATCAGAGTCTCTTTTTTTCTTCATATTTCTTGGAATGATAATAGGTTAAATTTCATTAATTTGAAAAACTCTTCCAACTTAAATGCAATAACGCAAGACAATTTTGAGAAATTATGGTTGCCTTTTATTGGTTTTATGAACACTGTTGGAAACGCGTTTTCTGAAGCTGACAGAGAAGCTTTTATGTACGTTTCAAAATCGGGGAATAAATCTACAGTTGACGATAGCAAATCTGAAGAAAGTAAGATTTTTTGACGCTATTTTAAATTAAATTTGATAATAAATATCCTATTAGAGAATAAATATATAACAAATCTGAAGAAATTAAGATTTTCTGAAGCCAATTTCAATTAAAAATAATAATAAATATCTTATTTGAGAATAAATCGAAAAATAACAACTGAATATATGAAGATTAATATTTTCTGACATTTTTAAATTCAACATTTATTTATTACCAACATTGGTCATTAACCTTAGCTTAATTATTTTCCCCAAGATGTTTAAATAATTGTTATATATTAACGTATTTGAAGAGGGATTTTATCATTTAAAGGTTACTATTATATTAATTATTCTTTGTGCACCATACTGTCAATGATTACTCTTTAATTAATCTCTGATTAATTAACTTTCCTATTTAAATAATTTACTTCTGTTTGCTGTTTAATTAACCTTAGATTAATTAATTAACTTTTGACTAACTAATTTACTTCTAAGTAATTACATTTTTTCCATTAAGTTATTAAAGCTACTACTCAGATTAATTTAAATTAACTTTAGATTAATTAATTATTCCATGATTAACTAATTAACTTTAAATTAATTAACATTAGTTTTCTATAGTTAACAAATCCACAACTCAAATTACCTTTTAATTAACCTTAGATCAAATTCACTACTCGGATTACCTTTTAATTAACCTTAGATCAAATAATTATCTGACTAACTTTTTTTTAGAGATAAACACCGCTCACAGTCAGAGCAATAATCAAGGACAGGGTGTACTCAGTGAACGTCCGACCAAGGCGAAGCCAAGCCCAAGGAGAGAATAGCTCACATTCTCCCACCCGACCAGTTGCGAACCTGGGACCCTCGCTTTGTTTGGCGAGTGCTTTACCACTGAGCTGCCGTGAGCTTCTAATAACTTCTAATTAATTAAATAACCAGTTTGTTTCAGTTATTAATAATTTATTCATAATTTTATTTGAAAATTTCAGCTTTCTTGTTCCCTGGGAACCAAAACCCTTTCGTGATAGTGAGAAGATACATGTCAACATTCTCCTGCAATTTTGATCTTATTTTATATCCTTTCGATGCCCAAAGTTGTGGAATGGAATTTCAAATTTTGTCGGCTACAAAAAACTTTTTAGCTTTCGACCTTAACAAGACTGTAGCAGATAACATTGGTAGCGATATGCTAACGGAGTACGAAGTACGAATCAAAAATATAGATAATATTAAAGATAGGCAAAATTTAAAAATACCAATATCAACAGTTAAAATGGGTGTAGAAAATAGATAAATATAGCAAAAGCTGAAGACGTATAATTTAAGTATTGAGGCTACAGATAATTATCTAAGATATAAAAGTTATAATAAGATAGAAACATAAAGATTAAAAATCAGTTATATAGGTTTAATAGCGATAGATTTAGGAAACCTTTTGTTAGAACATTTTAGAACAAAAGCTTGCAGTAGGTACCATGTTTTACAATATCTGGTTTTAAATTTATGTTAAAATTGCAATAACTTTGTTGTTATTATTATTATTATTATTTTTATTATTTTCTTTTTATTTATTTATTTATTTATTTTTTTAATAACGTCAAGGTTGGAACCTTAAGCGTTGAACACACTGACCATGAAGGTTACAGCAGAGTCAAGGTAGTTGTTCCTCTGAGACGAAGAGCCGGTTTCGCTATTTTGAATATTTACATCCCATCACTTATTTTTCTTACAATTACTTTTGTGACGCTCTTCTTCCGCCCTCAGATCTTCGACGTTAGGGTAATGGGAGCCCTTACAACACTTCTGGTTGTAGCAACACTTTTCACTCAGGTAACATCTCTATATTAACTATTTTTTAATCTTTAACTAGGGTACCTAAATCAGGTAATCACTTCAGAATTATTTTTTAAATTTTTTACAATAATATCGTAATGAAAATTTCATACTTGCAAGTTCAAAATTTAAATTTAAATTGTCTAATAGAAAAAATATAACTGTCATTGGAGTTCAAGCGTTCAAACCTCTTGAATTGGTTACTAACGCATATTATATGTTGTGAAGTAGGTTTTAATACTTTCTAAATAACTATTTAATAATAATAAAAATTCTAATTATTCTTAAACATTTTGTTGATTATAACTCTTAAACTATTCAATTAACCTAAATAACCAAATCAAACTAATCTTATTGCAGCTCTCAAACTACCTACCAAAGACGTCTTACTTTAAAGCAGTTGACATCTGGCTTTTGTTTTGCACTTCCGATATATTTTTAATCATCATTTTTCACGTCTTAATCGACCTTCTCCTCTTCAGCACCGAGGCAGATAAGAGCAAAATAGCTTGGCCATCAACACTCAAAGTAAAAGCAAAAATAAGTGGAACTGATGATCTTGGGGGAAGAAAATTCGGATTTACTTTAACTGTAAAGAGGCTTATTATAATAGCAAGGGTTACAGTATTTGCCCTTTTTACTATATTCAACATTATTTACTGGGGTTTCATTGTGTTGTAAATTTAAGTGGTCAGCTTTCTTTATTTACAATGTTGTTATAACTACTGTAAAATTCTCAAATATCGTTCTTTATTCCAGTACTCAGCAATTATGGGATGAGAAAACCGGGTGCTTTAGAAACTACGCTTAAAGCGTTCTTTTTCTGGGGACGTGGATGGCCTAGTGGTTAGAGCATCCGGTTATTGTTAACTCTGCGACGCGGAGTCCAATGTTCGAATTCCGCTGATGGAGAGTAAAATCTCCTGTGACTCATTCATTTAAAATTTTTAATATTAGCATTTTATTTTTACTTTTAAATATTAAAAATTTATTATTATCAAAATTCTCAGAATTCCTTGTATAATTCGAGTTCCATTATGCTGTAATTATAAATATTCTGTACTAATTTATTGGGAGCAAAAGTTCTGTAAATTAAAATTATTCAGTATTTATTTTTAAC
>JABUQX010017205.1:15000-25000 GCA_015478945.1 Trachelipus rathkii | reverse complement strand
TCACTATTAGTAGCTATTGTAAGCCTACAAAAATATATTTTTGCTTTAGTGATCGTGGTGTACCATCTGCTAGCGATTGTACCAACGTCGTGTACCAATTATATTGCAATGAGAGTGGATGTAACGGCACTTACATAGATTATGCGACGAATACACTTCGGTAGCATATGTTGCAATACAATTACAAACCAATTAAGATACATCATAAGCAGGTAAAAGATAAAAATCGCACAATGATGAAATATTTTAATTACCTTTAAAATTTTGAATATAAAGAGGCAAATTTTCTGATCTTAGACTGGCGGAGTCCCTTCTTATAAAAAAAATAGATCGAACATTAAATTAATTATAGCGAAATGTAAAATTACCTTATCATTTTTACTTACAAGAAAGAAAGAAAAAAAGACATCATCTAAAATTATAAACTTCACAATTTCTTTTTCGTCTATTTTAAAATTATTAGTTTCAATATTGTATAAAAAAATCTATTCTGTCCGGGACCTTGTATTATTTCAATTTTAATTTGGTTTCGTTCTTGAAATAATGTCATATCCTTTGAAAAAATGTCCCAATGTGAGTGACGGAAAGCTTCGGATCGTTCAGAAAGATAATAATTTTTGTTTTATTTCAAAGAATATCCTGAGAGAAAAAAATTTAAGAAAAATGTTAGGAAGT
Source organism: Trachelipus rathkii (assembly GCA_015478945.1). Classification (NCBI taxonomy): domain Eukaryota; kingdom Metazoa; phylum Arthropoda; class Malacostraca; order Isopoda; family Trachelipodidae; genus Trachelipus; species Trachelipus rathkii. Next base: position 24,325 of record JABUQX010017205.1, on the reverse strand, counting down.
TTTTAAGAAATTTTGAAAACTCTTGCAATAATAATATATGATAATAATAATCTAATAATTAATCAATAATAAATAATGAGTAAGGGTGATTGATAAGTAATGAAAATTTTTATATTCGCATAAATAAATAATAATAAACTAATTAATAATAATAATAATAATTAATTTAAATTATAATAATAATTGAACATAATCGCTGATTAGACCCCTTTTTTGATTAGAATATTAAGAAAGAATTAACGCAGAATCTAAAAAATAATAACTTTTGCCAGTACATAATATTAGAGAAAACTATACAGACCAAAACAAGATATACGAGTATAAAATCAAATTTTTTTTCTTTTTTTTTTTTTATCTTGTTTTTACCCAATTTACCCGGAATTGCAATGAATTTTTGAAAAACCGGTCGAGAAATAACTCGACTGATAAGCTCATTATTATATCTATAAAATCTGAAAAATTAGTCAGAAAAATTAAAGGAAGAACAGAATTACAAATTATATTTTAAAAGAGTCAATTAAACAGCAAAAACTATAAGAAGCTTGTTATATTAAATCTTACCTATAAACCATTGAAAACTGAGCTCTCGTTGCTTCTCTACTCTGTGAAGCATTGCTTTTTCCGGATCGTGAAGCCAGTAGTAACTTGGTTGTACACGATTTCCAATGTTCTGAAAGTGGATGTAAACGCCTCTTATATCGGAAGCACAACGAATACCCTCTAACATGAGATTGTCGCTACATAAGTATAAGCCGGGCAAAGTTATTTCAACATTTTAAAGACATCACAAAAAGTATAAATCAGATAGGAAAAATAAAAGAAAAAACTTTTCCAACATAACAAGAAAGAAATAGAGTTGAATGAAAGGCGCCTCCGTGAATCATTGCTCTAGGAAGCATAAAACCAGTAATATAATGCCATGTTCTCAATTTTAAAACATTTTTAAATAACAAAAAGTCAATGTGCGTTTAACTTTTCTAACTTTTTTAAAATTAAATAAATTTTGTTTATTTATTTTTGTATAGTTTAAACGATATTTATATTATCAAACTTGTATTAAAATCTTTAAAAATTAAAATTATTGATAACTCCTTTGTAAAGTCCGAAAAATATCCTATTAAACTTGCTTATGCCAGTTAAAATAAAAGTTTAATTTTACTATTCCCAGAATAATATTGTAAGATCAAATTTCTTTCTGTCAGCACAAAAAGTACTTCAGGAGGTCTTGAAAAAGCATCAAAATAGTAATAATAATTAATAATAAAATAATATATAATTAATATAAATAATTAAAATAATAATTAAGAATAATAATAATAATAATAATAATAAAAAAAAAAAAAAAAAAAAAGAAACACAAAAAAAAAAAAATAAATAATAATATATTAATAATAATAATAATAGATATATAATGAAACATAACAATGATCTAGAACAAGTGTAATTTAATTATATTAATCTTCGAATAGTTTGGATGAAAGAAATCTTGATAAGTGGTTTGAAATTTGAGGGGGAGGAGCCCCAAGTTCTGAATTTTTTACGTGTGTTGTCTAAAAAAAGTCATAAAAAGTTGACTAAATCACCTCAGTCATAAAAAATAATTTCACGAAAGTACGGGAATATAATGTAGTAATAAAGATATAATCAGTTACCTTTGATGATTATAAAAAAAAAAAAAAGAGCTTGTACGAGTATATACTGAAACCTTGCTGTTTCTTACAAAAAAAAATTTATTGAAAGTTTTTTGACTTCACATCTCTAGTTAATCATGCAAGGTGGTGTTGATGGTCAGATTTTAATTAAAAAAACTTTGTTTTACATTTTGACGTTTTTTCAATAATGGAAAAAGTTTCTGTTAAAGTTTTATTAATATAAGAACGGTAACCTTTTTTTTTAATGATTTTTATCTCAGTTGATATGCGGAAAAATAAATTTGAGAGAAAGAGACGCCAAAAACATGGATCTATCTTTCCTGAATCCCACAGGAAGCTGCTAAACTTTTATCAACTCTTATTTTATTTATTGGTTAATTAATATTATAATATTTCTCCCTAGTCAAGCCCTTGTACCAATAAGTTTAAAGTTCATTTGGATTGTGATTACCTAAAGGGCGAATATCCGTATTCATCCCATCTCGGTACTTTTAACAACTTTTCCTGTTTCTTGGTGATGTTCACAAAACCTTCAGAAAAATATACAATACTAATATATATGTATATATCGTCATATATATATATACTATATATATATATATATTATATATATATCATACGGTATATTATATATAGAATAATATAGTATAATATGATCACGCTCACATATAAATATATATAATAAAATATACTACTTATATATATATATCGTATTGTACTATATAAATATATAAAATAAGGTATTTATATATATTAATATAATAATATTAATAGTTATATATAATAATATATAATGATAAAGATATAAATTAGCTTTTTATTTCCTGGGAAATCGCGAGCGAGAAATGTGATAAAACGATAATTGAACAGGAAATGGCTCCGGCTGGATGAAAGGTGAAATTGAACAGAAATGTAGATAAAGCGAAATTGCAGGGAGATGCTGATAAGGCAAAGTTGAACAGATATACTGATAAATCGAAATTGAACAGAGATGCTGATAAAGTGAAATTGAACGGAAATGCTGATGATGCGAAATTCCAGGATTCTTGATAAGGCAAAATGTCGTAGAATCCACACATTGAATCAGAGATGCTGATAAAGTGAAATTGAACAGAAATTTGATAAAGCGAAAATGGCATTAATAGATAAGATATTATATTATATTAGTATATTATATTATTTTAATTTATTAAATGTTAATTTATAATATATATATATATAAGTGTATTATATATATACCTATTTATAATATGAATATAATAATATTGTACTATATATATCCCTTTATATATATATAAATAATATATTATATATAATTATATTTATTACTATATTAATATAGATATATAATATATATTATATTATTATATTAAGTATAATATTATATATATATACTATATATAGTAACTATATTACTATATAATATACTCATATATAATGGGAAAATTATATAATCTACATGCTGAAACTCCGGGCTCCGGCTCCGGCTCCATTTCCAATTTCAAAATTTGCTTGGACTATCTTGATTTTTCAGAAATTATCTTATTTGCAAAATTTAATTATAAGAAAAAAAAATTATACTTTGCTCCAGCTCCAGTTCCGTTCAACGGCCCACCCGGTCACCTGCTTCCGGCAAACCGCACTCTGCACAGGTTTATTTTCAAAATTTGCCCAGCTCCGAACTTCCTGCAAAAACTATTTTCACATGCAAAAAAAAAATTTCTTAAAAAAATTATGTTTTTCACCGACCCCGGCTCCGCTCCGACTCCGGCTCCGGCTCGGCTCCATCATATTAAAAATTGCTTAGCTCCAGCTTTCGGCTCAAATTCGTTGACTCCTCTTCAATAGATTCTTTTTTGCAATAAATTTTACATATTTTCCTGTCTCCGGCTCCGGCTCCGTGGCTCTGGCTCCCGGGCTCCAGCCCGGCTCACAGCTTCTGGCTCACCGGCTCCGGCTAAATTCAAAAAAATTGCTCAGATCCAACTCCCTGCAAAATCATTTTCACATTCAAAAAAAATTCTTTAAATAAATTATTACTTTCCACCCGGCTGCCGCTCCTGAATCTGACTCCGGCTTTAGCTAAATTTCAAAATTGCTCAGCTTCAACTCCTGCAAAATTATTTTCACATAGAAAAAAAGATTCTTTTAAAAAATTATTACTTTGACTGCCGGCCTGCGGCGTCCGGCTCCGGCTCGGCTCCGGCTCCGGCTCAATATCAAAATTTTTACCTAAGACTTGAGGCTGAGTGCGTTTAACTTCCCAAAGAAAATTTAAAAAAAAAAAAAATTAAATTTATTGATAAAAATGTATACTTTTTCCCGGCTTCTGCTCCGCTCCGGCCTCCGGCTCCGGGCCTCCGGCTCTGATTCCCTGGCTTCGGATCCATTTTTTTGAAAATTGTTCAGCGGCGACTCCGGGCAGACCACAGTTCATGGAAAAAAATTATTATAAAAAATGTATACTCCGGCTCCGGCCTGCTTCCGGTCCGGCTCCGGCTCCGGCTCCGCTCCGGCTCCGGCTCCCGGACTTAAATTCAAAATTGTTCAGCTGCGACCTCCGGCACAACACTTCTTGCAAAAAAAAATTAGTGATAAAAATGTCTAATTCGGCTCCGTCTACAACTTCGGCTCCAGCTCCGGTTCCGGCTCCGGCTCCGACACGTACATGTGTTCTGACAGCTCCTACGGCTCCATTTCAAAATTGTTATGTTCCAACATTGGTGGGCAGAATTATTTTCACTTGCTAAAACAATTCCTGAAAAACAAATTTTTACATCTGCCTCCAAATCTGGCTCCGGCTCAAACTCCGGCTCCGGCTCCGGCTCCGGCTCAGAATTTCCAAACAAACAAATCACACCATGATGTGAGAGGAGGAATTTTTCTAAATAATGTAGAATAATAAAAAAAAAAAAGTGAAATTTTTTGATTTTCTCTAAAAAGTTAGGGTTCGACTTATACAGGCCCCCCTTAAGATTATTATTAACCCTTTCTCCCCAATTTCAGCAACTGATGTTTAACAACAAAAAAATTTGTTCTTTATAATTCATGTTCGATTTTGTAGTTTGTACTTATGTTAGAGAAAACTCACAGAAATTTCGTACCTGATTAGCGTTGAATTTATTATTATTTTGAAATCCCTTTGTATTTAGATATTTTCAGATTGTGATTCTTTTATTTTCTTTTTATAATCTTTTTGATATCTTGAGATCTATGTTCTCTTGATTTGTATGATTGTTCCACTTAAATTTTCACCTTGGAGTTATTGATACTTTGGAATTTCTTGGTATCTTGAATCTCTTGAAATATAAGACTTCTTGATTTCTTGGATTCCTTGTTAGCTTGAACTTTTTACGCTTCTAAATTTTTAGTTCACTTTCAATTCTAATTACCTTGGTTTTCATTATGTCAAATATCTCTTGAATTCATTTTTCTCTTGAAGGGGAAGATTCAATATTGGAGATTTTGGGTCCCCATTTTAGCTCCCACCTAAAAATGGACATAAAATTTATTAAATTTTTCAGGACAATTTTGATGGGGAAAAAGCAAGCCGCAGCTTTTCTCCACGTTGCCAGTGAGTAAATTGGTGCTTTTTATCTGTGTCTTTAGTATTGTTTCGGGTTTTCATTTTTTAGAACATACGTTTTTTATATTTTTTCGCATCAACTTCTACAATTTTTTTTAAATGACTTCAAACTTGAAATATGCATAGACGGGTCAATTACGCACAAAATTATAGACATTTTTGATTTTGTGAAAATTTTCCTCTCAGCAATGTTCGAATTTCAAAACCTACTTTTTTTTTAATTGCTGAGCACAATTTTCAAAAATCAAAACAACGACTTTTTGCATTTTGTGCGTATTGGACCCGTCTATGCATATTTCAAGTTTGAAGTCATTTTCGAAAAAAAAATTGTAGTAGTTGATACGAAAAAATGTCAAAAACTTAGGTTCTAAAAAAAATGAAAATGCTGAAACAATTAATTACTACAGACATAGAAAAACACACGAAAATGACGTTCTAGAGGTCAGAGAAAGCTGCGGTTTTGCTTTTTTCCCCCATCAAAATTGTCTGTAAAAATTAAGAATTTTATGTCTCATTTTAGGTTGGGGCTAAAGTGGGGGCTCCCATAAAATCTCCAGTATGATCCTCCCCCCTGAAAAATGTATTGTTCTAACATCAGACGTTCTGAATTTATTGAGTCTTGAATATTATGATGTTAAAGATGTTTATGCTTGATGGTAAGCTTGAGTTTTAATTTATTTATTTATTTTTTTCATTTCTTAAAAAATTTCTGATTGTAGATAGCTCAAATTTAGAACTTGCACAACAATTTCAAATTTGATAATACTTCCATCATCTTTGCTTCATATATATATATATATATATATATATATATATATATAAAAATATATCTGAAATATATATATATATATATATATATATATATATATAATATATATATATATATATATATATATATTATATATATATATATAATATTATATTATATATATATAATATATATATATATATTGTATATATATATATATAGTATATATATAATATATATAGTATATATATATAGTATATATACTATATAACTATATATTATATATATATATTAGTGAAATAATAAGTATATATATAATAGTATTATATATATATATATATATATATATAATGAGTACTTGTATATGTATATATATGATATATTATATAATATTATTCAAGAAGTCTGAAACCTAGAAATAATACATTTTCAGGGAGGATCAATGATTGGAGATTATTTGGACGGGCCCACTTTAGCCCCCCAACTGCTAAAAATGGACATAAAATTCTGTAATTAATTTAATATGTTCGTTTCCCAAGAAAATAGAAGCGGATACTGAAATAGTGATAATATATAAAGTAATTTATGTAGATATATAGTATATTTATATTATATATTATAGTTATTTAGTAAGTATATATTATATATATGTACTAAATATATACTAATACTATATATTATACTAGTTGTACTATTAATATTGTATATTATAGTTGATAAGTAGTAAGATAAATATATATATAATATTGTTATATATAGTATATGATATAATATAATGATTATATTATATATAATATTAGTATATATTAAAAATATGTTAGTTATATGAGTATTATTATATTGTAATATATATATAGTTATAATAATATATATATATATTTATATAATGATAAGTTAAAACTTTATTCTAATTATTTATATATATTTAGGCGTATATATATATAATGTATAGAATTATGTCGATTTTATAAGATGATATATTTATGGGTGATATTATATATATATATAGTTTACTTATATTATATATATGATGTGGTTATTAATATATATATGGGAATATTTTGTGTGAGTGTGAGTGTGTAATTTTGCCTTCAGTGCTAAAGCTTAAATATTGCCGTATATATAATATATCAAAAGTCATTAAGAAGTGCTTTCTGTTCTCTTTAATAGTTTCGAAATTTGTACGAAGAATATCTAAAAATATATATGTAAATATATATGAGTTATATGATATTTTTATATATATATAATAAAAATATATAGAATATAATATATATATATATTATAATATATATATATAATATATATATATATATATACTAATATATATAGAATATATATATATATTATAATAGATAAACATATTACTTAACTTTATATAATAAGAGAAATATAATTTTTTTCTTGAATAAAAATTTAATTATATCAAGGAATAAAAAGTTATGCAAATTTATATATATATATATATATAATATATATTATATATATATAATATTTATTATATAAATATAATATAATTATATATATATATAATATATATATATATATATATATAATATAGAATATATATATATAAATAGTATATATATATATATATATTATAAATACATATATAATTATATATATATATATATATATATATATATATATATATATATAATATTACTTACTATATATTATACTATTAATAATATATTATTATATATATATATATATATATATATATATACTAGCGTGAATTAATTTCTTCGAATTAAAAGGCGCCCTATTTCTGGCCGAATTTGGATCGGGACATCTGATCATTGGTTTGTGTGTGTCACTAGTGTAAGGCTTTGAAGGTACACCGACATACCAAGTGACTCATGTAACTATTTGAAATTCTGTTGCAACATTTTGAAACGGTTCACTTTAATATTGTCAGTCCCAGCCACTCGTCTTACCTCATGGCATTCCTTCGACTTCTTTCCTCTACTTTCTTACCTGCCTTGTTCGTAATACAAAATGGATGGCAGAATTCCAATCTGCTACACCAATGAATTTCCAGATTTTGAGTTCTGCTGTACGTTGTAACAGACAAGTATTTAGTTTGAGTTGCTAGTGATACCCTATCTTTTTTCGTGTTATTTTCGTGCCCTTTGTCACAATAGCAATTTGGTCTGTTAATTTTTTAATCTCTGTAGTCATTTTTGTTAAATATACTCCATTACACCCACCATCCTTATTCGGTGACCATAAATCTTATTTGTTAGCGTAGGCGTTCTTTGTCGCCATTATCTTACTGTTCTACATATACATAAATTTTACCTTTATTTGGGCTTAATCTCGTCGTTCAATATTAATTCCATTTGAAAATAAACATTTTCCTCCAGACATTTATTACTCGGTTTTATTTCCCCATTTGTTTTCCCAGGTTTGCCATTGGCCTGGATTTTATTGGTTAGAAAAATGTCACCCATTATAAAGATATTATCTTACATTGTTTTAAAGTTTTATTTAATTCTTTATTTAATTATACTTTATTTATGTAATATAGTCTTTATGGGTTTATTTTGAAGTTTTCCATTGTTTTCTTTCTGTTTTTCTTCCACCTTTATCTAATTTTCCATTACTATTTTTCATTTTCAACTTATCTATTGTCCCTTCTTTCATCTTTTTAACTTCTTCTTTGTACAACATTGAGACATTTACAGCATCCAGGCTTTATGAATCCTCCCCAGTGGGCAGTAACTCGCCTCGAGCGAGTAACTCCTTTCTCTTCTATTAATAAAAAGAAAAGACTAACATTGCTGTTGTTCCCTGAAAGCGAAACGCGGATTTTAATAAACTTGTAATTAAATGAATTTGGATGCAAAAGATCCTTGGATTTATTCTATAAAAATTGCTTCAAATATATAATAATTATTAAAGGACGTAAGTAAATGAGCTTTCCTTGCTATGCACTTTATAAACTTACTTCAATTTTACGTGATTAAAATGTGTGTGTGTGTGTGTGTGTGTGTGTGTGTGTGTGTGTGTGTGTGTGTGTGTGTGTTTGTGTGTATAGGTGTGTGTATTTTCATATGCTGGAGTGCGTATGTGTGTGTATTCTGGAGGAACGTTGCACTGGCGAAGAATTTAATCAGGTAATGAGAGGATTGTAGATATTAGTATTTAATTTATGCTATATGGTACTAACGCAAACACACACACACACAACACAACAATATATTATAAAAATTATTGGTATGTGTAAATTTATCGATAAATAATATTTATATAATGTTGTAATTGATTTTTTTATTGATCTAGTCCCTTATATTTAATATTTTCTATCCACAGATTGGTGATGAATTATGATGA
>JABUQX010017205.1:0-10000 GCA_015478945.1 Trachelipus rathkii | reverse complement strand
TGGTTAGGATCATAAGGACTAAGATAAAGAAGTAGAAGTGATATCTAATATAATATTCAGAATGTAAGTAGATGAGTGGGATTGTAGTTGATCGATAGAAGTAATTTAAGAGAATAATATGGACAGTATTAAGTTAAAGTAAATTCGGATTTAGACGGCTATGCAATATTGACATGAGCAAACTGTTGAAAGAGATAGGAGAATTGAATGTGATCTGAAAGGAAACATGAAGATAATCGAAGCGAATATAATGCTATAGAGAAAAGAGCTGGTCAGATAGAGGTCAACGCAGAAAGCTCATAGCCAGGTATACGGAAAAAAGAAAGGACATCAATATCGAAATCTAAAGGAAAGTTTGAGTTACGTTTTTTAAAAGGTGTTTAAATTATATAAAGTTTATATGTAGTACAGTAAGCACTAAAATAAAGGACTTGGGTTAGTTATCAAGATTAAAGACTTGGGATTTAGAAGCATTATAAACATCATTATTTTTTTGACCCGCGAGGTAATAATAATAAAATTAAGTGAAGCAAGGGTGAAGGACTTAGGTTTTTGAGAACGTAATAGTGAAGTCTGTTCTAGTCTGTTGGAAACTTTATAAAAGACAATTAATTAATCGGCACAAAAGATAGAGAATGGGTAAACAACAAAACCTTTTGGAGTGTAACAGATTTAAGTGAGGAAGGAGTTATAATAAACTATTTCTCTCTCTTCTTCTTCTTCTTCTTCTTCTTCTTCTTTTTTCTTCTTCTTCTTTAGAAAGAGTAGCGTGTAGAAAAGTAAAGTAATAAATTGAAAACATCAATGGTAAATGAGTGGAGTAAGTAAGTCGATTATTAATGGATTATGTATTTCTCAAACGTTGAATGGAGGCTCAGGTGGCTTCAGAGGGATTTGAGAATAGTTATTCATTGGTATTGAAGAGAGTATAAACTTGATAATAGAGGAGTCTGAAGAAGATACAAGGGTAACTTAAATACTATGATTTGAATAATATCATATGAGAGCCGAGAAATAATGAAAAAATGTAGCTATAACACAGCTCCCCACCTCCTATATGAGAGAGCTCCTACAAAAGATCCGCCCCCGGATAAAAAAGAATTCTCTTTAGCACACCACAAGAGACACGGAAAGGAAGGAATACGTAATGAAAAGAGGAGGGCCCCCCCCTCTGGTATAGATCTTTGTGCCATGCCGTCACTATGGAAATTGGGTTGCACTTTGATCAGGAATTGAATTTATTATAATGAGTATATAATGGTGAGTTGATTAGAAGTAAGTCTTTAAAGTGAAAGTGATGGAAGAAATAGAGGAAAATAAAATAAAATGTGATGAAAAGAGAGTAAAGAGAAGTGATATATAGGATATAAGTAATGGTAATTAAATTAAGATTCAATGGAAGTGTGAGATAGTAATATTCACTATGTAATGCTTATCTATGATAGGCAAGGTAGAAGAAAAGAAGAAACTAATAAATGTGACTAAAAAGAGTAAAGAGATTGATATGGGTATATGGTTGAGTAAGTTAAAAGGCAAGATTCAAGTGGAGGTGTATACTGATGATTCCAATGGTATGGAAGGTTGTGTCAGTCCACAAGTGGGGTATATTGTTGCTTTGAAAGACATAATTTAAGGGAATAGATGTTCAATTGCTTGGAAGTCGAGGTGTATGAGAAGGGTTGCAAGATCTACAATTGAGGCTGAAGCGATTGCTTTCATTGAGGGAATACAAGGAGGTATATATCTTAAAGAATGTTGGAATGAAATTGTTGGTGGTGATAAGTTGGATGTTGTGTATACAGATAGAAGAACCTTAAGGAATGCTATGCATTTTTGGTAACTCAAGTGTTGAGTAAATGCCTAAGGATAGACATAGCATGGATCAAGTGGATGATGGAAGAGAAAAAGATTTCAAAGGTTGAATGGGTGGATACTAGACATCAGTTGGCGGATGTTTTTACAAAAAGTAGAGTGGATGTAAAAGGAATAAAAGATTGTGGAAGAAAAAAAAGGGGGGGAGGGAAAGATATAAGAATGAATGTTCTTTTTCTTTCTTTTCAGCTTGTTTGACTTTGGATGGATTTATTCGATTTCACCGCGTTCACATCCTTGCGTGCATGTTTAGGAAAAGGAAGGTGGAATCCGTACTGAATTGAATTAGATCGAATTTTTTTATATTTGTGTTGTGTGATTTTCTTAAAAAGTGTGTTTTGTTTCTCACACTCGTTGAAGAGCTTAAGAAACTAGTCTCAAGATTAAGTTTTGTCTATATAGGAGAGACCATGAGAATTCGTGGAGTCGATAACTAACATATGCGAGAGTAGAAATCTCACGCATAATATAAACGTAGAATCTCGGAAGAAGTATAATACATCTCCTGATCTCTACACTAGCTATCTGGTTTGTGTGGCAGATACAACTGTACAGATGTGAGTATAGAGAACGCCTTACCCACCTTTAAACCGTGCCGATAAATCTGCTATCACAACCACGTACAAAATAGTAACAAAAATGATAAAATAATATAATTAGTTATACAAACTAATAAAAATTGACTCAATCTGAAGAAGATAATACACAAACAGCGAAACTCCAGTAAGTGTGGTGACTTCGTAGTTCCTCTCGTGTGGGGTTTAAATTCTGAGCTTATGCACTGGACTACACAGTCGAAACTTTTTATGCCCATAAACACGACAAGTTCTTTTGTTAACTCAAGGGCAGTGCGCAAAAACGTAACGAATACCTGGAGTTATACCCCATGTTGAGAAGTGAAAAGAACTTTCGTACCCATTTTCCTTCAGTGATTGCCTTCAAAGTTTTTTCTCTTGCAAATATTAAACCTCTAAAAAATTACATAATCACTTTATTAAATATCATTTATTTTAATTGATTAAAACAATTTTTTGAGACAATATAATATAATAATAGAGATATATATATATAAAAGTAGAATAAATATATATATATAGATATATTAATATATATATATAATATAGAATAATTAATATATAGAAAATATATAGTAGATATATTAGTAATAGTATAATATAGATAATTATAATATATAAATAAGATAATATAATATTAATATAGATTAATTAATATATATAATATAAGTGATATAGTATAATAATGTAAATTAAAAAATGTAATGATAATAATAGAATAATATATATAAAGATATATAATATATAGTAATATATAAAAGAATAAGATATAATAATATAAAGAAAAATATATAAATAGGTATAGAACTCACTGCGACTGGTAGGTAAGGTTAAAATAAAGTGATACTTTAGGACAGAATACCACCACACCACTCAAGATAGGCTAGAGAGCACACGTAATCTAGGAAAGGATGTATACTCAGTTAGCTATTCCGAGCATGATAGATAAAGCAATGACCCAAGGAAGAATAGCTCACATTCTCCCACCAGACCTGTTCAAACACTGAAACCTTATCTTTTTGTTTGGCGAGAAGATGCCTCTTAAGCCACTGAGGAGAGATAAGAAAGGAAGCGTGAACCCGCAAATACCTATAGAAGAGTTGTATTTGAAACGACGCCATTTGTGTTCCAACAGGGGCGCAGAACCGCATAGAGGGGCCTTTGGAAGGCCCTAAAAAGATGATATTATATATATAGAAACGGCTATTAATACAGAAATAATAAGAGAAGATAACACAAAATAACAAACAAAATGAAAACAACATGAAAGAAGTAAGAATACGAAACAGGTATATGAAATGTCAAAATGGCTGGAAAGGATGTACATAACAATAAGTGATGCTCACTCACTAACAAAGTAAAGGCACTATGAGTATGCAAAGGTAGCTACGAGATAGGCGTAGTAGATACCAAAAAAGAGGGATAAATTAGAAGACGTAGTAGAGAATAAGTAGTCAGGCTTGATCATATAATAATTATATATATTAATAGATATATAGAGATATATAAAGAATATAAATATATAATAATAGAAGAGAGAAGATATATATATATATATGAAGATATTAATATTAATATATATTAGGGATGGGCCGATATACCGGACAGTCAATACAATCACAGGTTAATTCCGCCTATCCGCGTCAAAGAGTATTTTGACTATCCGGTATCGGCGAGATGATATCTATTGTGAGAGTAAGTACAATTATCACGAGCCGAGGATAAAAGTACCGGATAAGTAACTTCCCTAGTTATTTATGTTACACCTTAAGCGATGATTGGAGGAAATATTCAAAATAATTTTTGAAAAAATATAGTAAGAACTTAAAATCAGCGAGAATAGATATAATATATATATTATGATATTAATATAGATATTAGTTAATAATATGAATAATATAATAGATAGAATATATATTATAGATATATAGATAAATAATTTAAGTCATAATATTCCAGTTTTATATATTAAGCAGACTGACCACAATTATGATGATAGTAAAGAGCGACGTGTGATCATATATACCATAATCCATATAATAGACACACTGTAACTCATATAATATTCATAATTATTACCAGCACCGGTTTTATAGTATATAAATAATATTAAAGGGCAGAGGAGATAAAGTATACTGTGTATAGACAGCTTATTCGATGTTGAGAGATACCAAGTAGTTAAAGGCGTCCAACTAAGTAAGGAGATTTGAGTCGAACTCATGTTGCTCAAAAACAATCCAATGGTAGTAAATGGAGTTCATATTTTGACAAGCACTTTGCTCATTTCCTTTGGATACGAAGCGAACATCGGGCTCATTATTAATCTGAAGGGAAGAGATTGAACATAAAGATTATTGTAGTTAATTATGCAAAACCAGTAAATGAGCACACAAAGCTACTGCCAAGAAAAATAACCTTATACACGACATGACGGATGAGATTTGACAAAAGAGTAATTCGTACAAAACTCCATCAGATGTATGGGACCGACCATTTATAGTTATATATTATTTTATTCATTATTTTATGTTATTATTTGAAAAATACATTTTTATCTAAATTTGGTGGTGACACGTTTCATAATTATATTCATTATAAACTTAAGCTTAAGAAAATTTGAATAAAAGTAAAAGGAATTAAAATAGTGAGTTTCAAACTTTATTCATGCATTTAGCCTTTAGGTTTTTTGTTAATTATTACTTAATTTACAAAAACTTTAATAAAATACCGAATGCAAATGATGCGAGTTTTGGGTTTTCCTGCCAGAGTTACAAATAGCCAAAATTTGTGGACTATAAATTTTTGCATTCCAATGAAATTCCACATTTTTTTTAATTAGTCCTCTAATTGCGGAATTGCTGAATAAAATTGCGGAATGATATAGGCATTCCGCTAACTGCAATTTCCACACAACATTTTCAAATTATCGCAATCGCAATTACGCAATTTATTTTGTATTCCGCAATTGCGAATTGCGGACTTAAATTGCGGAACGGCCACCTCTGATATAATATAATATATATATATATATATCATATAATTATATATATATAATATAATTATATATATATATATTATATATATATATATATTTTATTTATATATATATATATATATATATATATATATATATATATATATTATATATATATATAATATATTACCGGGTGTCTCACGAGTTATGTTACAGCGGTGTATCACTGTACGGGATGTTTAAATAAAAAATGTGAAGAATATATATGTTCGAATATTTTAATTCATTAAGGAGGATGGGAATTGTTACGTTGCGCACGCGCAATACAAAAACCACGCACAAACATGCGAGTGTCGATAGGATTGATATATTTTTTTATCGGCTCTGTGAAAATGCACATGGGAAAAAAATGAGGGTGGGCTTCTTCCTTCTCGACCATTATTTGATACGGATTGTTCGTTTTCCACGCAATGTACCCTAAACAACTAGACGTCCTCCTTAGACCATGTGCGTACAAAAGCCGAAACGTGTCAATAGGAAATAAGGTTAAATACAATAGGCAAATCCAATAGTATTTAAAAATATCTATAAAGTAACAAAGAATTAAATTAAAATACCTAATGCATACCCTTTTAGATTACATTGATATGTACTATGTAGCCTAATAAATACGGCCATGTGACAACAACTAACAGCTATCATATGGAGGTGAGGTACAAACTTTATGAATTATTGCGTAATAAAGCTGTAGTGAAGTGAAACGTACTAACTTTCAGAGTGATGTGTTTATCAGAGCCTACTTTTGAAAACTTTGCCACGTGACCAGTATAGCGCCGGACCTCTCTCTCTGTACATTACGCAAAACAGGAATGCTTGCAGAGCTGCTGCAAAATATGGACAACGTTATTCACATCGACGACCGCCGATCCTCATTGGCATTCCATAGAGTGTACAGACGGTTTTCAAGGTACCACCTCATCACATACGGGAGGGGAATCGTGTCCGTACATTCGACATCGAACTGGACGTTCTGCTATACACCCGTGAAAATCCAACATCCTCCGTCCTCATTACGGCAGGTTAGTTCGGTCTTGGGAATATCGAAGGAAAACATACGACGGATTCGTTTGCATACAACATGTAATCCATATAGGCCATACAATGTGGCATGGTTTGCATCGTGGAGACCAAAAGGGCGGCTGGGATTCCTGCTGTTATTGATTGCCTTCTAATGGATTTACCGGACTTATTGAAAATATTTTATGCCGATGGATCTCGCTTTACCAATAACGGTATGTACAACAGGTGGAACTTCAGACATTGGCGGAAACAAACCCCCGTCTAACATTCACTAGCATCACCAGGTTCTCATACTCAGTCAACGTTTGGTGTTGTATACTCAATAGTAGGATTATCAGGATTTAGTTCTCGAGGGAAATTTGGACAGGACAGCGTTACCTCCATTTTCCTGCAGAGTCCTTGTTGGAATCCTGAGTGATATACCTTTAAGAACACAACGAAGAGTATATTACTAACATGATGGGTGCCGCACATAATGCAGCTATAGTGACGCCCCACCTCGACAGAACTTTCCGGGAAGTGAAGATCAGAATAAGTATTACTTTAGTCAATTTCCATAATGGCTAAGAATAGACTTGCGGCGTTTTCATACATCCAGACTAACACCTAACTGCGTGAATTCACACTGTTCATATTAAGAGGAGTAGATGGAGAGATAGATTAATTCTCAACACAATGAACATATCCGATGTAACACGCTGGGTTTAATTACCAAGTAAATCCTCACGCAGTAATGAGTAGAACTGAATATCCCTAATGATTCATATATCGCCGGGTACCGAATAACACAATTCGATAATGTAAGGGGAGAATAATCCATAGAGCTTCACTGTATTGACATGCAATGAAACACTGGAGCCAGAGGCTGAATGCATTTAATTCGCTACAGAGAGAAACCTCCACACCCCAGGAAAGGGAAAATGACGGTGGAATGGTTAAGTAGGTCGCTCTGATTAATTCGAAAGAGTTCATATTGTATAGGAATACTGACTATGTACAAGTTAAACACGAACACACTGACATTCTCTCCATATCACACTATCAATTATTATAAACCACGTACAACTTCGTCGATGAAGTTGGCGATAGGTGTAAATACTATTGATTATAGACACCTAAGATTACAACTTATAACTCCTCACTCTAATGTATTGATTATTACTGAGCGTGGGCACTGTGAAGCGCCATTGCTCCCTGCCTCACACCCTTTTACCAACATTCACACGAGTTTAAATGAACCTATCTCCTCTGCGTCGCCTTACGCAGCGTATGTATGCCGAGACCCCTCCCATGACATTGAAACTCGTTAAGAGACGGAGTATCAAGACACTGTCGAGAGCCGTAGCCGCCCCCCACCCTTACTCATTTTTTCATGTAGAGACAATTTCACCAGAACACTCAACCCAACCCAGCTACCTCATAATCATCCACCTCACCGTACGATTCAATTTTCTCGCGCGTGATGTAATCGTTGAGTTACGTCTGGAGCTGGTGCAGACACACTAAAGCTCACCGAAGTACGCGAGTCACTCCATCATACGTTAGTATGAGTAAGAGCATCAAAGAGCTGGTTGCTACGTACACTATAATCATTGCATAATCGTTATTAAAGAAATACAAAGCGTGAGCACAGGTGAGTACACCGCTATATGATGATGGTGCTTAGGAATAGCTCATTTCTTAGGATTAGGATCTATAGTAGCTTGTGGAGTAGTAGGTAATGTACTATTACTACGATGTGAAGTAACTTGGGACTGGGATATTATTATAGAACTTTCACCTCTTGATATATAATAATTCAAAAGAATTTGTATTTCGATCTCTATGTCTAGAAGATGGTGTGAAAGAAATATTATTTTGATCTAAATGGTAAGGAAGAGGAATAGGATTTTGTGTGTCCATGATATCAGTAACATGATACTTATGGCTATAAAGATCTATTTTGGTTCCTTCTCTGGGTTATTTGAAATGCGGAAAAGGTCTATAAGTAGGAATTTTTGTTCTATCATCTATTTTCCTTGGAGGTGAAATTTCCGGAGAAAAAGTAGATGGAGACTTGTCATTGAAATTTAGTTCACGACGAGGTGATGCTGAACTATGTGAAAAAATTGGTACAAAAGAATCATCTTGCCTTACAGGTTGTTGAACACTTGTGATAGGAATTGGTTGTTGAGCAAAAACCGGAATTTGATCATTTGACAGAAATTGTGAGATTGAAATTTCTGCTAATGAGAAACTACGCTGATGAATTCCGAAAGAAATTAGGAGTTGGGTTCCCTTCCAGCTTGAAGAAGAATTCTGAACTTTAGAATCATCAAAATATCTTTGAAAAGATGATTGTGTTTGTGGTTGAACCACAGAAGGTTCAAATGATGATTTATGAATAGGATATATTGGTTGTTGTGGTACAGATACACTTTGAGGAATATTAAAGGAAGGATGTGTAACCTTTTGTTGTTGAGTCACATAAGGCACTCGAACAGGAACTGGTATATAGGTAGGTAAATAAGATTGCACTGTTCCACCAGTTATACGAATATTATGTTTATGTTGCTCTATAGCAGCCTGATAAGGAGTTTCATACTGAAAAGAATTAGGTTTGAAATCAGGTGCTTTATAAAGAGATGAATGGAACAAAAAATTTCTCTGTGGTACATACATAGGAGGTTTATGGATCGGTACGGTAGGAGAAATTTTCAATTGCGTTTTATGTTATTTGTAAAGAAGTCTTATCTAATCTTAGATGTGAGACTGGTGTAAAATATGGATTCATGCAAGTTTTTGAAGAATTTTGTTTCGAACGCCGAACTGGATAAGGTACAATTTTAAAGTTATCGATGTGATGAATATCTTCTTTACCGGTAGTAAAATATTTTTTAAAAATTTATGGATTGGAAGAATATTTATAATAATAAACGGTCCAAACCATTTCTTAGCTAATTTTGGAGATTGGTGTGGCAGTTATATACACTGTATAAAGATTCGATCACTAATTTTTATAGCAAGACATGGTGCTTTGGCATTTTGTCTTTCCATAATTATTCTGGCTTCTATCTGAAGCTTGTCTCTTGTAAGATATCCAATTTCAGTAGCTCGTTCGAACATTTCAGCATTGTAATCATGCAAAATCTTTTATCTTCATTTTTTTGTGTGTGCAACAGTGGAGATACAGCGTCCGGAAGATCATAAGGTAAACCTTTACCAGAAAAGATATGAAGAAAATGCAGTGTATTACCAATAGAGATATCATAAGTGGAGTTTAGAGCAATTGGGGGAAAAATATATTTTCCCCAATTGTTATGATCTTGATTTACATAGTGACGTAAGTAGTTCTCTATGCTTTGATTTTCCCTCTCTGTTAGACTAATACTAACATGATACATCAAAGAAATAGTGACATTTCCTGTGTTCCACATTCGACCTATTTCTTTAAAGACAAGTATTTCTGAACACTGGTGGTTAACAATGATCTTGTTAAGAAGAGCTTCAACAACATGCT
>JABUQX010017204.1:30000-45791 GCA_015478945.1 Trachelipus rathkii | reverse complement strand
TCTTTTTACACACACATATGCTAAAAACTGAAAATTATACTTTGTTTATAGGTTATATAAAACATCTCTTAAGTGTTTCTGCTGAGTAGGTTATATATGATAAGTATTATACCGTTCTTATGCCATTTTTTTTGTTTATTATACCTTTCTTATGTCATTTTTTTTGTTTATTATACCGTTCTTATGTTTTTTTTTTTTAAATAAATTTTTTTTTGTTATTTTTAATATTTTTAACTTATTTCATTATTTTTTGGATACTTAACTGTAGCATTTAAGGAATGATGCTATGGCTTGACTCTGATTTAGTACGATCTGCGATAGCTACTAGTCTATTATTATTTATAAGCACGTCAGTGATTTGAACGTGTATGTTTTTTATCATTCTAGCTCTTAAACAGGCTATCATATCTAACATTTTTGAAGACAATTATACTCGTAAGTACTACATTGAACAAATTTTGTCACCTCTTTTCTTTAGGTTTTTAAATATAGAGTCCATTACTAATTTTATCTTAGTATTTAGTTATTCTACTTTTAGCATATTCTCTCTTCGTGGAACTTTTCACCGTTTATGATACAAGCTCTCAACTTAAGTTTCTTTCATTCTCTTTCTGATAATTCAGGAGCATCGGATCTCGGGATCGATAGCTTTAGGTGAAGCGGTTTTGTCCATCTCGTCTGGAGTATTCTCGCGGAGATATTACGCGTGTGTATCTGGCTGCCGGACACACTGGTTCGGGTATAGTTTTTCGATGCATATTCCATTGCACGCAAGATATCTTTTAGAGAAAATGCTCTTGATATTAATCTTTCAATAAGCGTGATATACTCCTTCACTAATACATCTTAATAAACACACTATCTTACTGATTTACACATCTCCAGTAAACTTTTCAGACGTTAGATTAGTGCATATTTAGCTATAATTTATATAGTTGTAGGTGAAGGTACAACAAATTATAGCAAAATATATTGTTTATAAAGAAACTAGCTTCACCAAATAAATTTATCAACCAAATTTTATTACCTTATACCTACCTATATATTAGTTTTTTCTATTTGAAGTGAACAAATAATTTAATCGATAAATTTTTTTAAACACTGTAGCATAATATTATTTTTACTGGCCCAAATATTTACTATAATTTACTACTTAGAAATATATACAATCATTATTACCATTGACATAATAAAGTACTTTTGATTAATGGGGTTCTTTTGGGATACCTATATTAGTGACTTTGGGTACTTTTTTGTTTACCTTGGAACAATTCTAGGAGTAATATTTTGTACTTGGAAAAAATATGGAAACAAATAGAAAAACTGAAATTATATACTAGTATATATAATTATATTAATATAGAAACTACTTATATATTATTAATAATTACTATTATAGTATATATTATATATATTTAATTATTAATAATATATTTATATATTATATATATGTTTAAAACACAATTCTGTTACATTTAAATTAAAATACTATTAAATTTATTCAGGTTTAGGATTTCAAAGATCACAATAATAAATTGTGAACCACAAAGGATTGGACAAAATTTAGTTGATATCCGGAAATACCACTATTTTTTCTTGGTCTACGCTCAATTATTGCAAACTTTAACGCCTATGACTAAATACAATATTAAATTAAATATATAAGTATATATCTTTTATGGTCTTTTTATAAATGGGTAATTATTATATAAAAAATTCTTTCTCTTATTCTCTCTCTCTATACCTACGTTCTACTATCGTCTATCTTCTCTCTCTATATTCTTCTCTCTCTCTTTCATTACCTTTATCTTCTCTCTATCTCTCTCTCTTACTCTTCTCTCATCGGCTTTGGTCCATTTTGGCAAATATAGGTGAGATTTGTGGGATGATGATTATCTCTACTATAAATATTCTTCCTATCGTAATCCTCTATTATGTATATCATTAAATTATACTTCGTGGAAATCTAATAAACATATATAATGTTGACAATTTAACTATGAATATAAAATTAAGGGCGATAATTTTATATCTTCAGACAGTTTATCCAAATTATCTTTATAAATTTGTAATATTATAATTTATTTATTAAATCATTATAAATTACATCAAATTTCTAATTAGATGATACTTATATATTTCAGAACTTATTTTTGTAGCCAGTAATATTGAGTAGCTATTAGAGCGATTAGCAAGTAGCACTTTTTGTGTGATTTTTAGCTTGCATGGTACTTCACCCCTAATAGACGCCAATTGCTATAAATTTCATATAATATACGAACTAATTTAAACTAATATAATAATCACGTGACACTTCTCAGACTATATTTGATCAATAAATATACATAAAAATATAGATATCAACCTATATCATATATCAACAAATTGAGATATAAGTTGCAACACTTGAACATTAGTTCTGGCACAGGTTTTATAGTGACAAACACTGTTAGTCGACTAACTTTGATAGTCTCTAAATTTAATTATATCAATAAAATAAATTATTTAATAAATAATAATATATTTACTAGAAGCACTTCCATTAATGCTAGAAGTAATTAAGACTAGAGTAAGCGTTTTAATATAATTAATTTTAAAGTTAATTTTATACGTTATTATTCCTATTTGAGAATCAGTGTATATATTACACATACAATTAATTATTTATTTAAATGTAAATTAGCTGTCATTATGGTAGTATATAAGGATGTTAATAAATTAGATTTTGTCATTGATATAATTTATAAACTCTTTTCACTAACAAGTATATAGTAATACTAAAGTCTCATATATGGCAGGCCTCATGAACGTAGTTTACCAATCATTCATGCTGATACATAAAAATCTTGTTACATATTGTTTGTATGCAGAACATAGTCGTCGAAAGTTTTTTAAAAGTATATTCACTGTTATCTGAATTTCATAGTGTTTGTTAACCGTTAATATTGGCTGTGCTGACAGATTAGCCGTTTTTGTTAATACAATGTTTAATAATACTTTATTATAAAATTTGGATGTGGGTGTGTCGATGCTTATGTGTTTACTGCCTGGTATTTCCAACACCATTCTCCAGCACGCTTGCACGGATTATTGAAGATGAAGGTGCGAAATATGGTTACACGGTTATTTTTGGAAGCTCTGCTTAAAATATTTGAAACCTTACAGTAATGGATTTTATGTTTTCTGTATCGTTTGTATCGATTTTTACTGTTATGTATGAATACGCATGAACCCTATTTTTTTGATTTCATTTAGATACTAACAAATTGTTGTCCTCTCTAAATAAGATTCTTTTATTAAGCAGAATAACACTAATTGAATTATTTTTTTGGAGTATAAAATTGTTAAATTAGTTAGAAACAACGTTTGGAATTCTATTACTATACACATAGTGTGGGTTACCACTGGGAGTAATTTTAAGAAATTTCTCACTTTTATTTAATTAAAATTACATGAAGATGTAATGGGTGGTTCAATCTTAGTTATAGAACAAACTGGTGTTTATTTTATTCAAAATTAGAAACATGTTAGCTTTTTGTATAATGTTCTGTAGTTATGGTATTAGAATATTATAAGGTCATTTGTGCGCACTTGCTAAATATTAGAACGCTTCAGTTACGTTATATATCGTTCAATAGCTAAAAACTATAAAATTATGATTAAATTTAAAATTTTAATGTTAAATTTATACTTATTAGTAATATTCTATATTGATATAGAATATATAATAAGGTTTATAACTCAAGTACTGATATATATTTCTTGTAATTAACTATAAATTCTTGATAATATATGCTATTCTTACCCTTATCTCAAATTATATGTGCTTTATAAGTCGTCTAATAAATCGTACTGTTAAACTATCATTGTTAGTAGTATGGTACTTTACGGGATGCTGTCTATCAATCATTCAAAATATTGTGAATTCGTATTTTTTCTTTACAATTATCTTAGGATGGAAACCATTATTATTACTTTAGTCGATTAATAACTTATATCTTAGTAGGTATTCTTATTTATATGATGTATCTTTAAGTTAGTTTATTTATTTCTTAATAAGAAATGTTACACTTTTTCTAATGTAAACTTAAGTTTGAAAGTAAAGGATAGGGCGGGATGGATATTATTAATTAAATTTCTCATGGTATTGTCTAATATCCCTTACTGTGATTTTTATAATAGTCCAGGCACATGTCACGTCTTGTGTTATTCGCTCTAGTAATTGCACATTGAAGCGCATTCTCTTGTTCCCACTAAGTTTAGAGGTTTATATTACAAAATTTCATTTATGACACCCAAATTATTCGATCCAATTTTTCTGGGGGAAAGATTTAAAAGAGGTTTGGAATTCACATCAATGATCAAAATATTAATCACACTATATCTGGTAAAAACTAAAAGTTTACCAGAATTTTTGGTAACATTTTAACTAAAGCCAAAATGAACTGAGATATAAATTTTTACGAAACAATATCTTACTTATACTTTAATTAAAACTATATACACTTTTTTATTCATATATCACTGTGTGGGTGGTATTAAAGCAAAGTATTTTCTTTAATAACAATGATATTTCAAACTGTTATATATATATACAACATAATTCCTCCCCCCCTTTCAAATAACAATCAATTAAAAACTAAATCTTGAGAAATGACATTTTTATATCTTATATTCCTCCGAACCAATTCTTTATCTCTGTATTATGTTCATTCTTCGATGAGAATATATTTTTAATACTCACGTTAGTGCAGCAATCTGGTAGTTGCCGTCGTACTATCTTTGTCTTAAGTTTTAGCTTAATTACTGGTTATATAATTACTGCCTATGATGGAAGTTGTTAGATATATAGGTATGAAAAATGTTTATACATATATTACTTGTGCAGATCTATGCCTTTTTAACACTTCGTTGTTTCTGGTGAGAGAATAATTGGCAGGTGAACCTATTCTGTTAAAAGAGATATTAACACGACTCAATAACGTAACCCACCAATATTATACGTCTCGCTTTGGTATAATCTGTATTTCTAAAGATTGTTCTATAGTATGATAGAATATTTTGCTGCGGACCGATCAGAATTTATAGACTCAACAATAAGTAAATTTGAAGTAAATTTAAATCAAACTTTCTGCATATTGTTGTTTTATAGTTCCTTTTTCTTCGCAATTTATCCTAATATTTTATTAATGTCAAATTCTAACTATTTAAATCCAGCATTTTAAATAATGCTCATACAAAATTGGTAATTAAATAAATAATTTAGGTGGTTATCATAGTATATATATATAAGAATTGGATAATAACACACTTATTTTATTATTTTGAGCATTTAAATATATCTAAAATTTTAACTTTTAGTAATTACTGTGTGATATATATTTATAGTTTTTTATATTTTCCCTGTATACTACTATAGTAAATTCACTAAGTACTGTCGCCATTTTCATCTTTATATATAATGATAACCATATTTATGGACAGTTAAGGTGGCTTGCGAGTGATCCTTTTTAGACTATTCACTATACGATAAAAAATATTTACTTATAAATTAAAATTTTTGTTCTCTATATATATATTTATTAGGATTGAACATCTTTCGTAATTTTTGGTAATTCCGCTGTTGATATATTCAAGGTGAATCTTGGGAATGTTGGGTTATTTAAAGCTTGAATTTTTACTAGGTAGAGTTCATGAGCTTGATATTTTATGAGCTTATTTGAGAACGTGACGCTACTGGGAGTATATGCAGGCTTTATTCTTCTAAGTAATTCTAGAAGCACAGAATCAGGTTCCTCTTTTAAAAATAGAGGTTTTTATCTAATTTTTCTAACTTCTTTCAAAAATTTTTCGCTTCTTTTTGCGTGTTTATTTCTATACTATAAAACTGTAAGAGAACTATTTACTTGTTTTTAAAATGGGGTTATTTGACCCTATAATATAAATTTATTATTTAAGCTAATCAATTCAGAATTTAATATGTTGCTTTGTGTACACTAATAATCAGCCTTCGATAAAATAAATTCTCTTATATTATTATCACGATCGGGTTCGTTTTTCCTTCTACGGCTTCGTATCTAATATGGGTAATCATGTCAGTAACATTCTGAGTTGTATGACCACTCCTCTCATACTCGCATACTTAGCAATGGAGTTCATTTTTTCTTAGACGAGGTTAGGTTTTGAGATTATTATGAGACAATATCTTTTCGTCCATATTTTACATATTTTATAGAGACACCTGGCATACAACCTATTATCTCATCTTAAATTTATCGTTAGCTTAAGACGACGCACTCGTCAAACGTTCTATTCAGTATTGTCCACATGATATATAATAATACTTCTTTCACTATATAGGTGATTTATTATTTCCGTCTAAACTTTAGTGTAACGTGTAAACTATTTACCCGTAATTCCCTTGTGATCCCTTATGAAACTTATCTTAGGAATATATCTGTTTTCTGGTATATTAACATTAAAAGTATTACTCTATATGACTACACACAATCATTCGATCGAAGTATATTATCAAAAAAATAATAATGCCATAAATATTTATTTGCAGAAGAAAATTTATTTTAATTTAGTGCATGATGGATGAGTGTTGGGTTCTCAAAGTGAGCCATCAATAATAGCATTCTATTCGGAGATTGCTCATACTTTATCGATCCCACTTTTTAGGGTGGTAACCTATAACAAACGCTATATATTAAGCACAAATTCAGATTATACGATTTTATTCGCACGTTCACACCATTCATGCGCACACCACCGATCATGTATAATATCTGCTCATGTGTTTTAAAATCTTTCACTCTCTCTCATTGAGTATTCTGTAATCAGATAATTTTCTTTCTGGATACATCTTAACTCCAGTGAAATTCTTCTAACGCCTTCGGTCAGCCATTAGAACGCATTCACAATGCGAAACAAATTTCTTCATGTTAAAATATAATAGATAGAGAATTGATAGATATGTAATATCTTTTATCAAGAGCATAATGATATGATAATCAAAGGTAATCAAGAGTGAGTTTTATATGTTTATTCTTCTTTGTAAAGCTCGCGGTGATAAAATTGGTATTGGTCACTGTAAGAGATATCTGATACTTCCGTTGTGTCCATTTAAGGATCTAAACTTAACAATTTATTTTCCTTATTCAAATTAATTAGAGCATAAAGCTAATTTACTAGATTATTTATTTATATTTTTTAGGTGCGCGTATTCACATCTGGTAGCAAATCAGAGCACTGAATGAAAATTCATACATTTCAGTTTTGAAGAGTTTTATTATTAGCAGTCCATATATTATCTCCCATTTACTTATTTTTATCATTTTTTAAAAATAAATCTGATGATGTCGTTAGTTACATCGATATTTGTACTATACTAATCCTTCAATCAATTTGCCGTTTGTAAGGTTCCTGTGATGGATGAAAGATATTTAGATTAGTGAGTCTAACAAGTTCAAATAAATACTAACTCAATCTTAAGTCTATCCTTTACAATATAAATATGCGAACTCAATAATAATAATATAATATTAATCTAATATTAATGAGACTGTTTTTAGTATAATATAATAATAATATTATAATGAATTTAGTTTTATCTATTAATTATTATTGAAAGAGTGTATCCTTGCGAAAAGGCGAGCTGAACTATGATTAACAGATACAACTTAAGGATTTTTCAAGAAATATGATGCAATGCAGCGCATCCTTTGAAAATTACCAGGTTTAAACAGTCTGTTTCTCATCTAGAGTATGATACGTTTTTTACTCACTCTAAAAATTTCAACATTTTCAATCATTTTTTGATATTCTCATTACAAAATATCCCTCCAATTGCAACTATATTAACCCTCTTCAAGTATGGTTAATATACCTATAACTGAATTATTCTTAAATTTTAGCTAATATTTTCAACAATTTGAGATTTTCGCGTCCTCATTATACTTTGTAATAATTACATAGAATTAATAGTAGATGTTTTATAAAATAGATTTAAATCGAGTGTCCTACTAGTCAGTGTAAAACTTCAGTAGTATAGTTTGTCCATCCATACCCCTCAAATTATAATTATAAAAATATCAGTTATTAGCTATTAATCAAAAATTTGCATCACTCAAGAGTGTTACGAGAAATTATTTGAGTTATTTAAGAAGAGAAAAACCAGGAGTTCTCTTCGTTTTATACTAATGTAAATATATTGTGCCATTGTGAAGAACTTTCAATGATTATATGGCCAAGTTTCGATTTTGTTTTACAAAGGCTTATCCTCAGTTATGATCTCAGAAGACCTCCGATGATCTTGAGAATTAAAAATAACTCTACCTGAGAAACACAAAAAGCTGGTGCGAGCATTAAGCTAAAAGGTATTTTGTGGATTGGTTGCAAATAATATTGTCTTATATATCATGAGGGTATTTGAAAATTAGCTATTTTGTTACAGTTGGTTTGGCCGCATTAATTTCGCATAGATTTTGATGTCGACTTCCAAAGCTATATTTGCTTTCTTAATCAATTAGCACACTGGGTGGAAATTACGACACGATCAGATTCTCCTTAACTTTATCTTACAATTTTTCATAATTTTTTTCTTTAATGCTAATATGCAAGCATGAATTAGGGGTGAAAGGGAAGTAGTCCTATTGTGCATACTCGATTTCTTTCAAGAGTAATGTGATGGATTTCTTTACATTAATGTTTAGGTGCAGTCAGAACATTTCTAAATTCTTAAAGAAACAGGGAAAGTAGAAACTGGAGGAGAATTGTGAAAGACGAATTATTTTGTAATTGCTCGTCTCTTACATTTGTGTATAGTCAGGTTAGAAGGGGCATTATTTCAAGTGGGGCTTCAGTCTCTTGGGGAGGAGGAGATGTAATAGTTTTTGGAGAGACTCATAGATTTGGATTTGCTTGGTATGCTATAATACACGATTGGCGGGTCATATCAAGGGCGATAAATCAATACTCTATGGTGTGTGGGATTGTGTCTACAAAAATGTATGGAAACAAATCATTTCGGAAAAATTAGCAGATATGATACAGAGTGGATTTTCAACACAATACCATGTGAGGGTTTAGATTACAAAAATATGGTAGAGTTTTCTACCCGGTTGGTCAAATATTTGCGCGAAAAACGAATAGAGACACACATTTGCTGTTCTTTCCTTCTGTTATCGAGATGTCATTGCCACTTTGAGTGAGTGATTTTTCTGTTACAAAGGATTTGGACAAGTTTTTGTAAACTCTGAGTCTTTGGTATTTCCGACATATCTGAAGACGTCCGTCGCATCCCTATAAGAGTATCCTGATTATGTGCTTTCTCGAGTTAAAGTCAAGATGGTCTATTGGTTATTTTAGCAAACTGCTGTCAGCTGAAGAGACAGTTTGAATCCATTAAGTCAAACATGGCCCACCAGACAAAGGGAAAATAAATAAATGACAGGGGCATTTTCTAGTGGTTTCGTATGGTAAGTAAATTTCATCAAAAGTTGTTTTTTTGTAAACAAGTACAAAATAATACATTGAAAAAGTTCAGCCAAAAGCCATTCAAAATGTCAAAGGTCATCCCCCCAGTTGGAGATTTCGGTAGTCCATCATGAAATCTCGAATAATTCCCTCTTTTTGCCGTTCTCATTTTATACTTTTGGGATTTTTTTTACGTGAGTACTAATATCTCTCGAAGAAATTAAAATAGTTCTTTTTAGTTGAGATTTGGTCTGTTCCATCCTTTTCCAAATATTAACACGTGGGTTGGTCCTCTAATTTGAAACAACAGACCATCAAAGTCATACAGTTTGGACCACCTTTAGGGGAATGATAACTCTGTAATCCCGCGAATCTCATCCACTATTTCTGACTTTACTTACATTTCTGCTGACCGATGACCGTATGACATTATTTTTCCTGAAATGTACTCTATTTCGAAGTCAAATTCCAATAAATCTGTTAATGTGCGTGCTAATCTTGAATCTACAATTTTTTAATGAATATAAATATTTTAGTATTTGATGATCAGTTTGCAATATAAAGGGTATTCCCAAAAGGAAAGATTTGAAAGTCTTTATCCCCCATCTGATGGCTGCTAATTCTCGTTCTATGGCACTGTAGTTTTTCTGTGCTTTAGAGAAGGCCATGCTAGCCAAAGCTATTGTTCTCTATAACCGCTTTCCATTTTCACCTAATTAGTCTGCAATCAGTTCTGATCCGGCTACCTCTTTGAAAGCATTCTGTGGCAACTTTCCCTTTGTGTTCACTGTTATAAGATCTGGAAAATATAATTGGATATTTTTTAATTTTAAGGATTTTAAATTTTTTAAATGCCCTCTATTTTCTTATCATTCCAATCAATTTCCATTTTTCTAGGTTGCCCAATGATTTCTGTTAGTGGTTTGGCAATTTCAGCAGCATGTCTCATAAACTTTCTTTGCCATAGGGTTAAACCCAGGAAAGTATGTAATATTTTCAATCTCGTATTTTTTTATTTTGTCCAAATATGCCTTGTTCTTCTGCAGTCCTTTTTCATTAACAACATGTCCCAAAAATTCAATTTCAGGTATAGCCCAAGTACATTTTGATAACTTTGCCTTTAACCCCCTCTTTCTCAATTTATGCAACACTCGATCAAGCAATTCCAAATGATTTTCAAAGTTCTTGGAACGTAACAAAATATCATCAAGATAACAATGTACCAAAGGTGGTGAAGCCAACTTATTTTTTAGGGATTTCTTTAAAGAAAAATCATTTATTTGATTTTCAGAATTTTGTATTTCAGAGGTAAGAAATTCCTCCAGAACCAAATCCATTTCTCTCTGGAAACAAGAAGGGGCAGTTTTCAATCCAAAACTTAATCTCTTAAACCTAAAAGACCCGACTCCTGGTACTGCAAAACTAGTGATGTCTCTAGAATTCTCATCAATTTCCATTTGATAATATGCGCGACAAAGATCTATTGAACTGAAGACGTTTGCTCCTTTTAAATTGTATATTGTATCCTGAAGATTGGGAATCGGAAAACTGTCACCTCTAATCCTTTTATTTACTGATCTGTAATCTGCCGCCAATCTTAAACTTGAATTGGATTTAAAAATAGGGACAAGAGGGCTATTCCATTCAGATTTAGATCTTTCTATTACACCACTGGCCATTAATTTTTCAATTTCCTCATGAATAGCAGTTGTAACGATTGGGTTAAAGTGCCTTGGCTTGTGATATACAGGAGTAGCTCCTGGAAGAAGTTCAATTTTAAATTTTGTCAATGATGCAGGTTGTTTCAGATCTTCATCATTTATAGAAAATATATCGGCATATTTCCACCAAAGATTTGATAGTTTCTGTTGTTGTTGTTCATTCAGATGGTCACAAATAAATTAATTTTTCTTTAAACTCTTCTAAGGTCCACTTTTTGGGGATTTCTGCAATCTTTTCCCACTCGTCCTTGGCTAAATCTAAATCTTATGGATCTCCACCATTAACAAATACTTTACACTCTTGCGTAAAACTCTCAAAACATTCACTATATGCTAAGAGTGTTTTAATAATGCCTACCGTTTCTCCTTTTTTCATTGGTGGTACTTGTGTTTTTAACACTTTTACTTTAAAAACTCTTTCATTAACTATGCCTGGTACAAAAGAAAACTTAGTATCATTTAATGGTTCACACACACTAGTTCCTCATAATCCACAATGTCAATAGTCATATCCGGTATTTCAATTTTTACAAATTTCTTTTCATTATCAAAATTTTCTCCTAAAATGCAATGCACTTCATGCAAGACTCTTCTACATTCATTTTTTCTATAATAAATTTCCCAAAATGTTCCCTCACAACCATGGTGGATTAATTTATTTTTGGTCACATCTTGTTTTTTCTTGATACCTTTACCAGAAATGAGTTGAGTAATACCGGATAGGTCGTGGCAGTAACTTGAGACAAACTTGAAGTCTAACAACGACCAAAGAATTGTACGCGTGAGAATATACGCTCGAGGTCAATTGTTGAAGAAATTACAGTGTTTTTTGGGTAAAATTAGATATTGTTTCCAATGGTATTGCAATGTGAGTAATATGCGATCGTAATTATCCACTGAAAGGAAGAGCAACATCTGGGTTTAGAAACCTTCTAAGCATCAAACACAAGGAAAAGGCAGAAAGGAAGACGAGTAAAAGACGAAAAGATCATCAATACCAACCTTAAATATGAAATAGATTATTATAGAAGATACAAACATAAAGGGTTTGCTTATAATGAAAAGAAAAACGTAAATTGATGGATAACAAATCTTCCGAAATGACATTAATGGACAATTTTCCGTTTTTTCACATTAAAATTCTTGGCTTTTTGTGCGGCTAATGAAAGAAGGGTTCATTTATGCCCAGAACTTCAAAGGATATACTACTGAAATATTCCATGTGAGAATATGTAGTACTACATAAAAACTAAGGTTTCAGAATTAATAACCTCTATCAAACATTCATCTGAGTTAGCGTTCGCCATCGACGAATGGTCAGATACTCATTTATAAGATATATATATATATATATATATATATATATATATATATATATATATATATATATATATATATATATAGATTTGTGTTAATTAATTCTGCCTAACTATACTGCTATATATGCCCTGTATATACCTTATATATATATATATATATATATATATATACTATATATATATAACAAAGAATCCTTCCGTAGACAAGGATTTCAAACGCAAAAGTTTTGTGTTGTGCTCACTGTGAATCACTCAATGAACGTCGTCACAAGGGTGAGTATCTCAGTGACATACATATTTAATGGAATGTTGTGTGCACTGTGTTATGAGAGATGTTGGTGCCAATATAAAGAAAACTCTGTTTCTTTCTTGAGAGAATGACAAACTCTGTCAGTGGTCAACTGTCAACCGCACCTTAACATTGGAAATGGTGTGACATCTCAAACATTAGTCAGCAATGCACTCTCAAAATGTTGGTCAAGTGTTGCACACTTTAATCATTCGATCATGGCTCAAGCAAGAGAAGTAAAGAAAATACATGCCAGAATTGATATTTCACAGTTTTCAGTAATATATGAAGTTTCCATGTGCTGGAACAGCATTTTCCAAATGATAATAATGATGCATGAACTTATTGTATCTGACTGTTTATAGGGCCTCTCTAATGATAAAATAGATATAACATCCCATAGCAGTTTTATTCTAATAAACCGTCACTGTACAATCCAACCCTTTGGTGATATCAGCATGATAATCGACAAAAACTAGTCATTAATAGCAGAAACCATTACTCTCGTAACCACACTGAAGAGAATATTATTATCCTCAGACAATAACAGTCAATAAATAAAAATTATGAGATATTATGAGAAACTAACAAAGGCTAGATGCATCAACGATTTATATTCCATAGCTAAGCTTTTGGACCATAGATTCAATAGCAATTTTTCACTTCTCAGTTTTTCAAGGAGAGAGTTAAAGTCAGCGTCGGCCGAAAATGTGAATAAATTCAGAAATACAAGTCTGAAATAGTTCAAGGAAACAAAGAACTGCAAACATTGCTTCGAAACCCATCCTAGAATAGGGCTTAAACTTAATTCAATATTTCCTGACCTGATTCATCCGTAGACCTCGGACATCATCAGTTTCGATTCTAACATACACACAAAAGAACAACTGGTCAAAATTTACTCAAATTGAACAGTTTACAGGTTCACAGGCCCATTGGCTGGAAGAGATGGTGAAAGGAGTACATTTCGGTCAGCAACTTTAAAATGTCAAAATACAAGTATAGAGCTATTTTTACATATATATATATATATATATATATATATATATATATATATATATATATATATATATATATATATATATATATATATATATATATATATATATATATATATACTATATATATAAATATATATTATACCTAATATATATATATATATATATACCCTTCAAACTTTTATATCAAAATCACTCTCACTAACTCAGAATGATATAATGAAGAGAGAGAGAAGAGAGAGAGAGAGAGAGAGAGAGAGAAACGAAGAACATAAAGTAAACTGTCCGATTTCCGCGCCAAAATTTTTTATTATTTTGTGATTTTACAAGTTTTTGAATATTGATTTTTTAAATTGCAACTTTTTTCTCATTTAAATATTTCGGAAGTTGTCAAAAACTGAGAGAAGAAAGCTCCTTATTTTACTTTTTTGATAAATAATTACTTTATTATATGATATGATCATACATAACCCTCTGTCTTGTCTGGAACACTATTCTTTCTTCTATTTCTCTCCCTTTCTATGACTTGAACTATTTGAAACGTATTGCATCCGGTCATGTTGACCATTAATTTGGTTAACGTATTAGTTTTTCCGAACTCTAGTGGAAACTTTTGTAGGCTTTTGATCTTTTACGACCGATTGATGGCTAAAATTAATTGATAGGTTTTTCTAAACCAATCGAGTGTGAGGAGAATTTGTGATTTATATTTTAAATTTATAAAATAAGAAGAATAAAAGTTAAATTAAATCAAATATGGTTGAAGTATTTAATTAGGAACAAAATAAACAGTCAATTATCTTGAATTAAAACAAAAAACAAAAACAATATTCTTTGCAAAATGTAAGAAAAACTACCCAATCATCTTGATATATCAAACTCTATTCGTAAGGTTGTTTGATTAGTGATAAAGAGAAGGTAAACTGGTTACACAAACTGGTTACTTGTTATAAAATGTTGTTCACAATGTGCTTTGATATAGGCTACGAATAAAGGGATTTAAAAAATGTATCATAGTTGAATCAGAGGAACATTTTAAATGAGATCGACAGGGATAAATATTTATTGTAAATATCACTTTAATTGATGATATTTATTACCATCATTAATAAAATATATTTCCATCATTAATAAAAAATACTTACAACATTTTAGTGTTAGCATTAATATTATATATATTTGTAAGAATCTCTCAGGAAAAATAATATGAAAATTTGAAAACATTTTTTGGACAAGAAAAGTTTTTCACAACTTTAAAAATTTAATAATTTCAGTCAGAAATTTTTTCACATGTAAAATCTATTTTATTTATTGAAAAAAAAAATTTTAATGTTAAAAGAAACAGGCTTAAAATTAGGGTTTTGTTCCACCCTTTTAATTAAGAAATCAAATTTATCATTTTAAATTATAAATTTTCAACTTAAAAAAAAAATTTTCTTTAGCTTTAATACTTAAAATTGAATTTAATCATTTTGCTTCAAAATTATTTAAAATTGAATGTAATTATATTATTTCACAGTAATAGATAGAAATTAAAGTCAGGAGCAAACCTTCTTTGATGTAAGATATTTAACTAATATATATATATATATATATATATATATATATATATATATATATATATATATAATATATTATATAATATATATTAATACATTATAGATTATATATATATATATATAAAGTATATATTATATATATATATATATATATATATATATATATAATATAATATATATAATATATATATATATATATATATATATATATATATATATATATATATATATATATATATATATATATATATATATATATATATATATATATATATATATATGCTCCAGATTTACTAACGGAGTAAATGTTAGATTGAGCATAGCAGTTAAGTCTGGGGTTAAAGATTTGGATAGAGAAAGGAAGAGATTGATTTGAAACTGGAGAGAGAGAGAGAGAGAGAGAGAGAGAGAGAGAGAGAGAGAGA
>JABUQX010017204.1:0-2500 GCA_015478945.1 Trachelipus rathkii | reverse complement strand
ATGCATTCACTATTCAATATTATGTCAGAAGTCTGTTAAAAATATTTTATTTACTTGCAGAAGCATATCTTCTCATTTTCACCATTCAGCAACGGCAGCTGCAAAGCTTTAAAACTTACACGATGCAGCTGAATGTCAAACAGTATAAATTAATTCAAGACGTTTCACACGCTGGAACAGAACTTATGATTTGTTTAAAAGATTGTTTGAACAAAAGTTCCCCTATCCATATACGCTGCTGAATGCAATCAGAAAATGTTGACTGATTTTCAGTGGCAAAATTATTCCATTTACTTGAGCCATTTGACAACATCACTAAAACAAGCATTAATCGTGAAGTAACAGTCGCCCAAGTGATCCCTTCCATTTTAGCAATAAATCTATTTTTAAATAAGGCAATTAAAAGCAAAAGCTTCAGTGGAATAATTACACTCATTGGAGCTTAAGAAATCGGTAGAAAAAAGACTTTCTAATTTTCTATGATAAATCTTTGTGTGTAGCTACTTTCTTAGATCTGCGATTCAAGCTAATTGTTCAACATGAATCAGATGAATCAGTAAAAAATATGGTCGTTGAGGCATGGAAAGAAATGCATGAAAATTTAGCTCCTGACTCTTCTGCTGACGATTATTCACGTAGTGGGGAAAGTGAAGCTGAAGGTTCCATTTTCACTTCTTTAATGGATTGTTTTAAAGAAATTGTGGCATCAAAATCGTCATACAGAAAAAAAAGTGAGAGTGAAAAAAAAAAGTCCCATTCTTCTGACGATGTGATTATTGTACATAAAAGGAAAAGGCTAATACGGAATTACATCAAGAAATAAATAAATATATAAAGTTTGCCTACGTTGACCAGTGAAGACAATAGATATTCCCTTCAATTGGTGGGAAAAACACGGGAAATAGTTTTATGAATTTGAAAAAACCAGCAATAAAATATCTTTCAGCTCCACCGTCATCAGTCGAAAGTGAAAAAATATTTAGAACAGGAAGAAAATGTATGAAGCCACAAAGAAATACGGTTATCCCCTGAAAATGCGAGAACTTGCTAATGTACTGGCATTTTAACCTTAGAGCTGTTTCTATGAAGTTTAGTTTAATATATTTAACTACGAAACTTATCAATTTTCATTAATTATTTTAATATGTGAATGGCTTGCTATTGGTAAGAAATAGTTATTTACTTTCTTTTTTACTTTATATATAACACTGGTAAACATGAAATTTCTTTTACGGGGTTCGCAATTTATTACTGATGTGCTGATTCAAAATTTAATCGGTTTTTGCATATCTCATCGAATTAATATCGAGATATTGTGTGTTGCTCATATTTCCGTCAACCTCAACGTAGGAATTTTTACCTTTTCCAGATTTACTAGTCAAAATTATTGGGATAATATATATATATGTATATTATATAGATATATAATATATATATATATATATATATATATGATATATATATTCTATATAATATATATAATATTATATATATATATATATATATATATATATATATATATATATATATAATATGGTTTATATGAAGGGAGAGAAACAAACAAATCGCAATGATATGATACGTCTTTGATAGATATATGTTAAACATATATGCAACTATGAATAAAGAGTAATATGGGACAACAATGAATGTAATAGAAGGATTGGGTTTAGTTAATGTAAACACCTACGATGGTAGTAACTTTCTCTTCGTAGACGATCTACTGTGCATAGCGTCTGGAATATCCCTCATCAAGCTCCAACAATAGTCGGCCATCATATTGATATCCCACTTGCCCTGGTAACGTCCTTCCATGAACTTTAGATCTTGATGGAAGCGTTCTCCCTGCTCATCACTAACATCGCCTAGGTTATCCGGAAATTTTCTTAGGTGAGAATGTAAGTAGTGCAACTTTATACTCATTCTACATCCATGAGAATGAAAACTGTCTAGCAGTTCCTGTAAATGTTAGCGTTTTCGTTGTGCTATACCCCAGAAAATTCTGTGCTACATCTGAAAAGCATTCCACGCTCTTACCTCTAACACAGTCATTGTAGCAAAGGCAGCATCACGGAGGAGTGTCCGTATTTTTGGGCCATCAAATATTCCAGCTTTTTTCTTCTCTTCACTCAGACCAGGAAACGTTGAGCATATATAGCGGAAGCACTCACCATCATGGTCCAGGGCCTTCACAAATTGTTTCATCAAACCAAGTTTTATGTGGAGGTAAGATGATGTTTTCTTTCTGTACAAGTGGTTCACGTATGATGTTTCCTGGTCACTTGGATCAAGGGTTTTCCTTCGCGTGTCATTTTCTTTGGTCAGTGATTCCTTGCCGCCCGGCTGTTCCCAATAGCCACAGGAAGCAGGGATATTTGGTGAAACCTTCTTGCTGTACCAAGCAAAATATTTACCATTTTGAGTCAACACGAATATTTACCATCCATGACCTGATATTGAGCTCTCAACTTGTTCTTGATTTTTAGCAATCTCTCTCTTT
>JABUQX010017203.1:0-19987 GCA_015478945.1 Trachelipus rathkii | reverse complement strand
AAAATAATTTATATATGGCTATATTATACATATCTATATAGGTATATATATTCGTACGTATATATAGTAATCAATTAATCAATCACATCAATTAATAAGCTCGTAATATATAATCATATAATAATAATTAATATATCATATATATACCTATATATATATACTCATATATAATTTATATTATCATATACTATAGTCTATTATATTACAAAATTATATATAAAGTTTTGTGTATTCGATGAAAAAAGTTTGAAAGAATTGCGCAAAAAAAGGTTTTTATGAAGGTTTATTAATAAGGAGGTACAGAACAGAAATATGCAGTTAATTAATGATTGGAATATAAATATTATTGATAGTTTATAACATAGGTACCTAAGGTTAATTATTTTCAGTTGCATAAGTCTTAGACATATTATTTGAGATTAATAATATTGGTTGGTTACGGTTCTCGTTCAAACGGGGCTAATAGCCTTTCGTCTCTCTCAGGAACGCCAGATTTACATGTTTATTACAAAACATTGGTTTCTAAGTAACTTTACCTCATTGGTTAAGGTCTGATAATGATTATGAATATCCCACACAACACCTACGGATTGTCAGGCTTGACATGGTTTTTTTGACGGGTCTTCAATCCTGACCGGATCAAGCGGAATCGATCCCCGGGACACACTAGCGAGAGAATACGTGCGAAAGCGCGGGCCGTTTTGACCAAATCGAGGTCATACCAGGTCACCAGTGAAGAGTGTAACATTTAAATAAGCACGTTCTCTTCCTCAGACCGGATATGGAAGGGAGGAAAAAAAACGAATGCTTGTGTAGTAAGTGTTGATCCGGACAGATTTTTCGCACGTAAGTGGACGTAATCACTGCTCCATCACAGTACTTTTCCTGTGCAATGTTCTTTTACAAGGACTTAAATGAGCAATGGAACTTTGATTGGATTTAACCTCTGGCAATGTTTTTACAAAGACCATTATTGTTCGAGCAATTATGAAATCTCCAAAACAAACGCTGCTTTTGCACTGAATTGTATGCTTAGATATTTGAACTACCCTTCTAAGTGAGCCAACTGTAGTATATTATTTATTTGTAAACGGTGGAAGAAAAATATGATGGTTCTTTTGCTCCATAGTCTCGTTTTCTTTAAATTCTATCTTGTTATTATATATGTTTTAGTGTAGTTATGCGATCCATATTTTTGCATATGTTATGTGGGCATTTTATTGTTTGTGTCTGTTGTTCGTTTACATAATCTTTATCTTATTAATATTATTTATAATTTTATGTTTTATTTTGTTTTTCTACTAACATATGGTACTCGGATAATATAAGATTTATATTCGCTACAAACATCCTACTCTCCAGAAATATTATAAAAAAAATATGCTAGACATTACAAAAATTATGAAGTCTCCAAAATTTCAAATTAGTACTACCGGGACTGGGCTCCACGGGGGAGTGGCCTGGGAAGGTCAGCGGTCTGTGCTCCGGTAGAATAAAATATCGTATGATTGGATATGTACTTCAAAATTGAAATTGGGGGAGCTTACATAACTTTTTTCACTCCGCCCCAGTTGCTTGTTTTTAGTGTGTACGAAGTCTTCTTGGTGTCTTAATACGTGTTTCTTTTTTTTTTCCAGCGCATTTTAAGCATTTCATGTCATGAAAATCTAGAGGGTGTTGTATAACATTAATAAGGTTCTAATAATTTATATGATTGAAATTTTATGTCATCGCTCAACGAGTGGCTGGTGGTGGTGGAAGGTGGTAACAGCGGGGGGTCCGGCCCCTTCGCTAGACATATGATTTCTCTTGTCACCGCATGAATACCTACCCACCATTTACCATCTAATTTAATCTGCCAAATTAGCCGCATACTTAAGATATTTTTGGGTATTTATTTTGTACTTCATACCATCTGGAACGCGTAGTTTGAGAGAATTTTATATTATTCTCGCTTAGAAAAAAAAACTTTTGAACGTCTTCCAGTCATAAAAATTGGGATGATTCAGGATCTTTGGATATATCGGGATGTTAACCGATTTATTAATCTTTAAAAACTGTTTTATTTTTGTATATTTTAACATCTTAGTCCTTCTCTTGCAAAATATTTCGGTGCTTTATTCTGCTCTCAACAAATATCTTAGCAACATTAGATGTTTAAAAAACACTTTACTAAAAAAAAAAAAGACCGATTTTTTCAATAGCTTCTAAAACGGAAGACGTACGAAAAATGATTTTCTATTGTGTCAAAGAATTCATAAAGATGGAATAAAAAATTGTAACGCCGTAATAGAGATTACACTTATAGATTGTGAGACTAAGAACGTAAAAAACTGGAAAAAAGAAGAAGCGAAGGTATATCAAATGAAATGGTAAGAGCCAGGGGAAATAGAGCTTTGAAACCAGTTCTGAGATAAAGTATTGAATAACTGTAGAAAGTATTGAGAGAAATAGCTACTGTAACTGTAATTGAAAATTTAAAGATAGAAGATGGGATAAGGTTACTCTGTTTTGATGTAAAGTGAAGTGGAGCTGTTGAAAAACACCGGATAAAAACCCCTTTTTGAGATTAAAGAAAGGTGGTGGTGGAATGAGGTTGTGTAAGAAACAGTTTAAGAAATGTTTATGAGCTGAGCTCGAAGGAGATAAATATCACTTATCAAAGTGCAAATAAAGAATTAAGAAATCTATGTTGTTTCTGAAGGGATCAGAGTCCAGAGTTTCAGAAGGAATCTGAGAAAAATCAAACACGATCACATTTTAAAACGCTATTTTACGCCAGATAAAAAGATGAAGAGTGGAAGCATATTCAAACAAACGAGGGATAATACCAGGAACGGATAGAAAAGTTACTTAAGAGGATTCTCAATACAGAAGAGAAAATTATTGTTTGAAGAATACGGAAGAAATTCTGCCAAAAGGAAGCAACCCACTGATAATGAGTAAGAAGTTCATGATTTTTACAAATGCGCCTCAGCCAACCGGGAAGGCAAGGATTCAATCGTTTTTTGACTTCGAACTGATAAGTCGACGATAATCTAATGTAAAACTCAATTCGTAATTTAACCCACACAAAAAAAAAGTAAAAAACAGCAAATTTTACCTTTACTATAAGCGTAAATTTCAACCTACTTCTTATATGTGGCTTAGAAGATTTTTTGTTCCCGTTTAATTATATTTGTTGGAAAATGTTGAATGGGAAGTAAATGAAGGTAGGGGAAAGCTACTAAGAAAACAGCATACCGGAAACATTTACTCCAAAATAAGAAACTGCTATCCTATATCAACAGTGATTAACCAGATGATATATATATACACTATCTCTATATATACTTATATATCTATCATATATATATATATAACCTCCCTATGTAGTATATTATATAATAATATATAGTATAATTTACTATATTTTATACTACATAATATATAATATATATCTAATATATAGGTATATATATATATTTTACAGATCGCCACCACTCACCGGCTGGGCCCCTTTCATATAAAATATTACTATATATATATATAAATAATGTAATAGGTATATATAATAGGTATATATTATATATACTACTATACTATATATATATAGATATATATATATCAGTAGCGACTCGTGTATAGGAGCGACTACTCGCTTAACGGCGTTTCGCCATAACGGCGCTCGTAACTACTCAGTGTTGTGCGAAAGGAAACGCTCGCCCGCCGAACGAACAGACGCTACTTGAAGAGTCTCAGGTAGATAAAACTTTGAACAGTAGAGGACACTAGTGTCATACACTAGTGTCTTCTAGTATAAGCAACTTCTATTCGAGAAGAAGAGGCACTTCTTGGTTTTCATTCTTCAATAGAACACCATCGCAACCTTCCACTGAAGCGTTTGACTTGCCATCAACATTAGATTCTACACCAACTACACGTCACTCTCACCGTTTGCAAAGCGAAAGCGGTTGTTTTAAACTTTAATATGATGAGATTATCCGATGAATTGTTCCATTGTGATTGCGAATGGTAATATCAATGCAGATATCGCAGGTGGTTATTTAAAAGATTTTATTACAGATGCGCATAAGCCATAAAATTATGCAGATGTTAATGCAACCTATATTATTTTCCTGCAAAGGTCTGGCCTATGTAAACTTCTCTTTTTCATCTGACTAATCCTCATAAAATATTAGTAGCATGCGAGATAAACCTTAAAAGAAAACAATATATGAAATTGCTGAATTAATTAAAGTTAATTAAAATTACCTTTATAAAGACATAATGCATTATATATATTATATACATACTACTATTATTATATAATATACTATATATAATAATAACATATATATATATATCATATACTATATATATACTAATAAATATATCATTAATATATTGTATATATAATCATATATTATATATATATATAAATATATATATTTCTAATAATATATTATACTATATAATATATATATATATATAATATGTACTATAATATTAAAAATATCATATATTAATATATATAATATTTATAGAGATAATATATATATATATAATATAATATCATACTACATATATATAATATATATATATATAACGTATATGATATTCTATATCTATATCATATATATATATCTATATATAGACATCGATAATCGTAATAGATTTGGAGGCACATAAATATATTAATATAATAAAAAGAGTATCATTAACTTATCACTTTTTAGGACAGATCTTTCACCATGCTTTAATTAGAAATTATTTAGAAAGCCGATAGATTCTGTATTTGTCTTAATATATTATTATATATATATATATATTATATATATAATATATATCTATCATATATAAATAAAAACTTAATATAAAGAATATTCATGATACAATACTATATAACTAAATATATAAATATGTAACTATATAATAATATCTTATTTTTTTTATTTTCTAAACACCTTGTCCCACATAGGTGCAGGGTGGTGATCAATCGCAGTTAATGTAATGATCGGTATCCTACGATTGTCATGGGCAGAGTAAAATAGCAGAAGGGGTTCCCAGCCCCAAGAGCCTTGCAAAAATTATAATACTCATATTGACCAACTGCATCGAACCTCCACAAGTAGACCAAAAAATCATTTAAAAAACAGCTTCTATATTTAAGTCCAGATTATTATTTTTATTCATATGTAGGAAAGAACTGATGTGATAATTTTGCTCTTACTCACCGTAATTAATTTAAAATAGAAAAGTCTATTTAAAAATAAGAATTTTTAAAAGAATGAATAAAAATTTTGTTGCTCGCGCTTCTTGAATTCGTTAAAATTAAAAATTATTCCACTTAAGTATAAAATTGATTTAATTATATATTTTTGTTTTCAATAGAAATTTTAAATAATTTCAGATGAAAAATTTTATAAATTTGTTCGCTGATTTCTACCACAAATTTTAGCCTTATCATCAGGACAATATCCTTACTTTCTTAAACAAAATCTCTGTAGAACTTTGCATAACAGTCGCTAATGAAAGATATTCACCATTCTTTTTAATCTCTACACTAAGAGCTTCTCTTTTCTTCTGTTTTCCTTCTAGATTCTTTCTGTTACGACTCTTACCACATCCAACTCCCGACGCAGTCAGCAATTAATATATATATATATAATATACTATATATATATATTATATAGTATATATATATATATATATAATATATATAACTATTAATATATATACATATATATTACGATACCTATATTGAGATTTCATTATCAAGAACGCTATAGATATATTAACTTATATACATATCAATATATAATATATTCATATATTAT
This sequence comes from Trachelipus rathkii, assembly GCA_015478945.1. Taxonomy (NCBI): domain Eukaryota; kingdom Metazoa; phylum Arthropoda; class Malacostraca; order Isopoda; family Trachelipodidae; genus Trachelipus; species Trachelipus rathkii. Next base: position 14,168 of record JABUQX010017203.1, on the reverse strand, counting down.
TATATGATCAATTATATATTATATATATTATATATATATACAACTCATTTACGTACTTTACAATATGTCTTAATATTGGTGGAGTCATTATCAAAAGGCAATGAAAGTAACATATTACTAATAAATATATAAATTTATATAATATATAATTATATATATATATCCATGTATATATATATATAATAAATATATAATATACATATATAAATATATTATAATAATATTTATATATATATATTTATAAACCTAAATTCGAACATTCTCAATAATAACAATAATATACATAATACTATATATAATTATATGATATATAAATATATAATAAAATATTTATATTAATTAATTAATCATCATATACATGATATGAATATATATATATATATATAATATTAATATATATATTATATATAATTATAATAATAATTATATATACACTATATATATATACTAATATAATATTATAATATATATAAATATATAATATATATAATATAATAACTTATACTAGATATATATAATAATATATATATATAGTATATATATTATAATATATATATATATATATTAGTTAACTTCATATATATACAGTATATATTATACTAATATTATATTATAATATTTAAATAGCTCTATATATAATATATAATACTAAATAATATATATTATATAAAATTTATAGTATTTTATATATTGAAATATATAATAATATATATATTAATATTATATAATTAAATTATGATGGGAACGAATATCCAATGTCCAGCCGATAGCCGATTCCGAACCAGTCTAAAGTGCCGATTTCCGATTCCGATTCCGATTCCAATATTCTTATATATAATATATATTTATATATATATTATATTATATATTATATAATAATTATGATAATATGATAATATAATAAGATAATAATGATTCATATATCATTAATAATAAATATGCCTATATAATTTTCCTAAATCAACTAATTTTAGAAATTTAAAAGCATATAAAATTAATGATTATAGAATTCTTCTTATATTTCTATCTTGCCAAAAAATAATTAGTTTAATTCACCTTTATTATTTAACCTCTGAAAAATAATAGCCAATACTAAAAAATCTTACAATAAATGAACAAATGTTCAATTTTGTTAAAAAAAATCCTTCTTTCATTTACTAAAAGTAAGATCTTGAAGCAAATTATCATTTAATAATTTCGTAGTCAAAATGCATGAGCTCATTAATTGTAAGCATAAAACATCTCATTTTTTTTAGGAAAATAAATTGATCCTCCAATTCTGAAGGTCTTTCACTTTCCACGGTAAAGGGGGGGCGAGCTTAGATATTTTCTAGCAAGGACAGCAAGCTGAAGGTAACACGGTAAATTGAAGTACTTTACTTCGATGATCACCATTGATAAAGACTTTCTTTATGATTTTTTGTTTCATATTTTATCCCTCCTCATTTCTACTTATATAAATCTTAATTTTGTATCAACCATATATTATCTTTTCCTTAAGGAATGGATTTCTTTACTCTTTAAAGTCTTTTCTACTTAAATTCCGACAAACAGCTTTCAAAAAACTGAAGTTTAAAAAAACTAATTACTCTTCAACGATAAATTACACAACTATCTTTTATACTCGCCGGTTTACTGTTGTATAATATATATATATAATTATGAATGAAGAATAATTACTGTAAGATTATAGAGTTTATGTATAATGTTAAAATGTGAGGAAAAATACGAGTTTCCTTTCCCTTTATATATTATTTAAAATCAAAATAATATAATACATTATAATATTACTTTCGATCACACTTAATACTAGTTGCTTTCAGTAAATAATGACTTAATCATTCACTTATTTCTTTATTGTAACCAGGTTAATTCCAATCTACTAGAAAAAATGATATTATATTATAAAAGAAGTGCCGTGGATATAGTACATACTATATATAAACGATCTTACTATGATTCAGTTTTTATTAATTCATAGTTCCCTTTTATCCCTTGAAAAAGATAGAGTAAAAAACACCCCTTCGGATGCTGTTCAATTCACATCTTGAATATCTTTCCATGTATGAAAGTCATATTTGGATCCTTTAGTATAAATTACTGAATTATTTACTAAAAACATATAGATGAAAGGGTATGTATGTTCAAAGATACTCTCTTCTAAAATATAATCGGAGCATAGGTAAATGATACTGTTAGTCACAATATCAGATAGCCTACAAAATAGTCCTTTTATTTTGACACCCTTTATGCTAATACAAATTAGAAAAATTAGGCCCTCAGCTCTTACATTCAACCTCTTTTACTTATTACAAAATTCATTTTGGGGTTAATTATGTACAGAATGCCATTGATTTTCTACTATATGTTAGTTAGCTACTATAGAATACACAAGTTGTATAATACAAAAATATACTAAAACAAGTAATATATTTATAAATAAATATATTCTTTAATACAAAGAAGAATAAATTTCCGTGTTTCTAAAAAGGCATATATAAATATAATATATTTATATATTATATATAGCTAATATATATATATATATATATTCATATCATATATATAATAGTTATTATTATAATATAGTATATATATATATATAATAATATATATATATAAAAATTATAGTATATGATCAATATATATATATAATCATATTTATTATATACTGAAATAGATATAAATATATATTAGAATAAATATATATTACTATATATTAAATATTAGAGAAATATAGTACTAGTTATCTAATTATGTTATCTAAATAATAAAATAATTTTGCATAGACATATTTATTAATACTGGTACTATAATTAACTTGGTATATTATAGTATTAATTATACTTAATTCACTTTATCCTAATATAGTAATAATATTAAAATGTCACTGTTATAGTATATATATATATATATATGCATATAAATATACAATGATATGTGTATATATATAATTAATATTATTACTAGATTGTATGATATTTTATAATATAATTATCATTATACTATAAATATTTATATAATATACTGGTGATACTAAATAAGTCAACTTTATATAAGTGCAGAACGTGAAAATAAATAATATATAATGAATATACCATAATACTCATCACGAATTATATGCTTTATATATCATGATTAAAAGGAATTACTGATATATTGTATGTATATATCTAATATATATATATAATAATTAATTTATATTTTCACGTTCTCTTTGTTCACATATGGATAATTACGAGAACATTTATTTTCACATAAGTTATAAATTTATAAAACAGTGAGCCTACATGGTAATGTACTATTGGAATTACTGCTTATTAGTGTAACTACCTGTACAGACCATATTATTCTTTACCATAATATACTATTAATTTAATAGAGTGAACCTCAATCACTGTATATATATTAAGTATGAGCCCTGTTTTTCTGTATGAGATAAGTTAGAATAAAAAATGAGTACTGGAAAAAAATTATCCCTAATAATTATCAACTACTCGATATAGTATGTGTATCTCGTTTTATAAAATATCCAATAACACCGCAAAAATAAAAAAATTTTTTAAAAATGAATTGTTAAGTACCAAGATCCGTCAAGATCCACTCTAGCTAACTACTTTCTCTAATCTACAGATTGTACCGGCACACTTTATATTGTTCACGATCGGCGATTTGCGCACTCCCTTGCGCAGCAAATCCTGGATATTATGCTTTCGAATCTTATACAGCTTCCTTGATCATTTCATTCACCGTATCTTTTTTTTGGAGGATTCATTCCTTATGAAATATGATGTTAAAGCTGTTTGTATGATCAGATAAAATAAGTAAGATATAAAAGAAACTTATAAATAATATAAATGAGAAAGTAAACTTGTAACGTATAATCTGCTGCAAATGGGCATCTCTCATTACGAAATTACATGAAATAATTTGCTAAATGAAACTGATCATCACTCCAAACTGCCTGATTATATTGAAGAAAAATAATATATTTATGACAATATATTTTAATGATATTTTGTATTAATTTAATTTATTTTAGTAGGAAATATGAGAAAATAATAGATGAAAAATAAAAGATACTATACATACAATATACTAATACTCAGCTGAAATATATGTATTTATAATTAAATTTGCCCAAAAAATAAAAAATTACTTCCTTTATATTCTTAATTTTCTTGAATTATGTGTTGTTATTAAACTTGCTAGAAGCATACTGCATATCTATATTAGTTAATTATTAATATATATAAGAAGAAGAGAGAGAGTGAGAGAGATGAAAGGTGTTGTTAAGTAAAAGAGCTAGCGAGAGTAAGAGAGTAAAGAATGAAAGCCGTACTGATCATTCTAAGAATATGCTTGTACATGTTTTATTTATTACAGATCCGTGACAGCAATTATTTAAAAAATGAGTAACGTGTTTGTTATTGAGAAAGAAAAAAGTTGCAATAGTTGACATGAGAGTGTTAATATGTTATTATATTCGGAGAATAATAGATGTTCTTATATTCTCTAGAATAACTTAAAGTATTTGATGAATTAAAATAATATGTGAGAGTATAGCAATATATGAATATAGATATATATATATAATTTGGTTGCATATAAAAAATGGAATAAAGATAAGTGAAAATGAGGTTAAGTATAAAATTCTATATTTCTGAAAGTATAAGAATTAGTAATGGTATCATAAGATTTTGATCTATATCTTTAATGATAATATTAAGAGGGAAATAAGAAACATGGAGGACATATAAATATAAGTGAGATAAATATAGATAATATTATTCATATGGTTATGATTCTGTACTGGTGGGCGATTTTGAAAAGAAATTTTGGTATCTCATAGTGTGCAGGGGTGGTGAGATGAGAACAGGCAGTAATTAGCCTTATTATCAACGATTCATCCTTAATGATCAACGTAATAAGTATCCCAAGCCTAAACACAGAATTTAATTAGCCAATTAAATGACCGTAAAAAAATAATGATTACACTATGGAAATGACATCACTGCAATTGCGCAGAGGTAAATGAGCAATCCTATCAATATACACATATCAAAACATTCAAATCACCCAGTACAATGTTGCTGAAAAATATAAATTATTAAAAACGGAATAAAGAACAAAAATACAGTTTCAAAAATTACATTATACTATACAAAAGAACCAAAATTATACTAATAATTATAAAAATAAGAAAAATAATTGCACTCTAAACGATAATTCATATCCACTAACTTATAGATTAATATATATAATATATATATATATAATATAATATTATATTAATCATATAATATATAAATAATAATTATAATTAAATATATATATATATATTAATATATATATTATTAATATATATTATAATAATAATAATATATTAATTAATATAAAATAATATAATAATTATAAGAATATATATATATAAATATATATACTTATAATAATATATTATATAATATATAATATATATATATTAAATTAATATTAAAAAGTCGAAAGAAGAGGATGAGCAAACAAAAAATTTCAAATCCAATAATTCTTCGATAAATTACTTTATACTAATAATAAATTATAATAATATAAATTATATCATATGAGTTTAATAAATAATATATTAAGTTCGTTGGAGGCAGAAAAAAATATCCTAATTAGTTCTTTTCTGAAAAATAGGACTTGTAAACTAAAGATTATATATATAACTTTACCAATTATGATATTCAATAGGTATCTGCTCATAAGCATCTAGTTGGAAGTTTGAGGTAATATATATGTCATATAATAATAAGAATAAATAAATTTGAATTCTATGGCAAGATCATCAAAAATGAAGACTATTTCCTTTGCATAGTTTATGTGAACTACAGATGGGTGCGGGACTATCAAACCCGCGTCCTTATAAACTAATTTTGTTAGTCAAATCACTTTACCGAGCCTATTGGAATCACTATCCTAGCTTGCGCTCTATAATATCCCAACCCAATGTGTTCCTAGAGAGCACTAAATGAATGAAGAAGAACAACTATTTGAAGTCCAATGAATATATAAAGAATTTGATAAGTATTCACCCATGAGATAAAAAACCACACTAAACCGTCAGTGGCTATGTATAATATAAAAACTCCAAAAGCGTAAACTAGCATCCGTAAAATTATATGACGAGAAAAAAATATATGTCTATAAGTTTATTAATACCGATTATGTATCAAGTTGTTCTATGCGCATAATGTAGCATATTGCTGTTTTCCACAAAACCTAACCAGTCATATTCACCTTTTCAATCGAAGAGTATCCGTAAATATGGCAGAATATGAAATAAAAATAAAATATATTAATCTGCTATACTAGAAATCGTATTAATTGTGAGAATGATTATCAAATAATATACTATTATACTATATATATAATATTAGAAATATATATATATATAATATATATATTATATAATAATATATATTAATATTATATATTATATATATATATTATACTATATATAAATATAATATATAATATATATTATAATATATATAATAATATATAGTAATAATATTAATATATCTAATATAAATATATATATAAGTTATATAATTAATATATATATATATTATATATATTAAATATAATATATTATATTATGTTAAAATTAAAGTGTTTATAAACATGATTTAATAACTGTTAATAAAGAGTGTTTCTAAAGGTGTCTTAAAGGAAGTCTCAGCTAATACTGCGTCAGCCACCATTGGCCCCTTATCCGAAATTTAAACAGAAGAGAGCGTTTATAGAGTATATATATCCCATATGCGCATAAGAGTTAATTGGAAGACTCCTAAGTGAGTTAAAAATAAGTGGGTCAAATGCTTAACGCCTTCACCGAGTTGTAATTAATAATTGAAGTTGTCTAATACAATATTTTATCATCTTTCATTAGAGCCACACCTACCATCTCATAGTTTAGAAATTGCTAGTGAGAAAGTTTTTGAATATCTGAAAAATCGCATTATAGAGTATAAATATAAAGTTGTAACATTTTGTCGAGTTCATATTTCTGCTCATATGTGTTGTCTAAGAGAATACTATTTGGGATCTGTGACTAAGTTTTAACTAAAATAAAAGCGTAATCTTTATTTTTGTAATAAGGAATTTATCATCCTTCTTCTTTAATTTCTCAATACGGAAATTAGTATAGTATTGTTTAGTATCTTTCTCTATTGATATTTCTCACTGAAAATTCAATATTATAATTATAACTTTAATTAATGTGAACCGAGTTGTAAATGCGTACAAACCAGACACCAGAGAGAATTTGCCGAATAATCGGCCGGGCACCGTGATGACCGGACCTTCTCGGAGCACGTGTGACTCGAGAGACCAATCGTTAAAAGCCAAAAATTTTAGAAAGTAAGTCTAAAACAACCTGAAAGTTATTTTAAAGGTGAGAGATAATTAAAATATAATTATATGATTTAATAAATCGGATGTATAGTAATAAAAAAAAAGAATAAAATTATTAACAAATTTAAATTACCTAAAATAAATTTTCGAAGTTTGATTTAATAATATTCAAAAGATTTAATTTATTCTATAATGAAGAGAATATAAGGTTAAATATTAATCAGATTAAAATCCAAATCGCACCATCAAAATAGCATAAAAATCCAATAAATAAAACTATAAAAAATAACCATTTAATGTTTATTTGTTTTTTCAAAAAAACCAATGTTTTTTTTTATACTCCCTATTATAATATTATATATATAAATATAATAAATATTAATATATATATATTATATTATATATTAATATAATAATATAATATATATATTATATTACTATTAATATATAATTATTAATATATATATATATATATATATAGTATATAATATAATATTAATTAATATATATATATTATATTATTATATATTATAATATAATTATATATTTAATAATATATATATATACTTATTAATAATATATTATATATATATAATATATATATAATATTCGAGTGTGTGTGTAGATCTTGTGAGTGTAGTATATAGTATTAGTATATATATATATATATATATATATATCTATTAGACAACTACTTGTTACGTAGTGATATTTTACTTAGAGAGGAAGCCTTGGATTCTTTTTTAGTATTATTGCTTTACTGTCACTTCATTTTATTACTACATGTACACAAATTAAAAACATCGATAACCGAGCTTTTTTTTAATGAAATCATTATATCAACAAGATAAAGCTTAATTTTACGTCCCGACTAGCAGCACCGCGATACCTCTTCAGAGCATAAAGGAGATGAGGATATCATCTTAGAGATCCATCAGCTCAAAGATGTGTTTCAGATTGGTTCTCTATGTCTCTTCATTGTTGTCCTGAAAAATATTTGTGTTTGTCTTAATATTTTAGTTTAATAAATAATCTATCTCTATAACTTCACCCGGATTGACTCTATATTGTAAGTTTATTATACTATTAATGCAATAAAAGGAATTCCATTGATTTGTGCGAATGATTCGTTGAGTATAATTATATTATCTGATCAATTCATTATATTATTATGATGATATTATTGAATAGAATGCCATGTGTACCCCTTATGAACCTTGTTAAAAGTCTGAATTTAATGCTGTCTCTATGTGTCAGATCATCTGTATGTTAATTTTTTCTTCTATTTAGCAAAAATCTTATATCGTATCACCTATATTATTTTTTATATATATATTAAGCAAATATTGCATGAGTGAGATGTGAAATATTACAGCTTTGGGAGAATTTTCTATATCAGTTTTTTGGTTTTATTGATGAGTAAAGTTTCTTAACGACCTGTCAATAGCTTGAGTGCTCTAGGAATCTCCAGATGCTAATATAGGTATGTGGGATATTTTGATCTTTAACCTACAATTAATTGAGATATTTTCAATTAAGGACAACTTGGAGTGAAAATAAAGCACGAGGACGAGTATTATTCTCGGGAGAAAAGTGCCCTAAGCCTCGTGATTCTCGTCTCTGTTCGTTAATGCTGCTTGTGTGAGCGTGAAAAACCCAATTACGGTAAATGCTATGAAATCTTGAAATAGTAATTGTAGTGGATCGTAACTGAAGTTTTCTGTACTTAGAAAGAAGAGGGAGTGAGCATATATCGAAAAGCTACTAATCTTAACTAATATATATATCAGTACATATATAAAATATATCATATTTATATATATATATATATTATATTATAACGTGAAATATAAGATAGTACATGAATACAGTCAAATTTGTGTTTGGGTAAATGGATTAGATAGCCATGTATTTTCATAGTGCCTTATCTACGTTTAATATATCTAAAACAGTAATTTCATAATAAATCTCTCATATTAAACATTAACTTCTTTCATCTATAATCTGCACTAATATTACCATAATAACAAACTTTTCACGTCACTCATTACAACATAACTTCTCCCATACTCAGTAACATTTATTAGATAATATAATACTGAGAATTTTATTCATTTATTTTAATACTCTACTACCTTTAATATAATAACATTTACATTTAATTAAGAATATGAAGTACATTTTTTATATCTCCTCCTATCACCTTACAACACTCATACATAAATACCAATCACCCTAATGAATGTCCTAAAACTATATAATTAACTCTATTCATCCTCAGTTTCATTATACGCATAGATAATGTCCATTATAATCCAATAACTAACTCTATCACCCTCCTCGATACCTTATAATCACAATTATGAATTAACAATCATACTATTTACTTAAATTTTAACGTATATATAAATATAGATAAATAAACAATATATCGCATCCAAAATAAATCATCAATATTAATCAATTGGCTATCTAATCAATTCCTCACCAAACTCAACCAATAAATTAAAGCTTTCTGCTATCTCATATTATATCTCCAGTTCCATTGAATTATATATTGCACACCCTCTCTTATTCTAGCATACATGAAAAATACTAAATACATCCACAATACTTTCAAGTCACTTTACTATCCCTGAGAATATTTTCATTCACAATAATAATAGCAATGTATTAACAATAAGCAAATAAAATGATCGTTCTAATTTATGTAATAGTCACCTATTCCCTGACGCGAAAATAATAATAATTTAAGACAATCACCATTACCTTATTATTATTGGTACCTCAAATTTCTTATTCCTATATTTAACTATATTAATATTTTACTCTTATCATTTAAATAACAAATATGATAGAAAAAAATTTACCATCATTCCATCTAAAATACAATTACCACTCCTATATAAAAATCAATTCTCACAAAACCCCACCATACATAAATACTCTCACGAAAAAAGTGACAATCTCCCTACTCACAAAGCATGTATATATTAACTCATATCACCCTCATGCATAATTAACTTCTAAATAAAAATATAATATATATAACATATATAAGTGAGTGTAAACCATTATATGATTTGCTCAAAGAAGAAAATATATCGAACTATAACAGTAGATGATACTGTGATCATCACTAGAGATACCAGTCATTAAAATTCAATCATTTAATCAGTCATAGGATGCTTGAACACATATTCCATTCTGATTCCTAATTCTGCAACCACAACTCACTGCTATAACAGATACCAGCACGAGAAACTCATATACACCACCATCGATCCATCCTGCTCACTCTAATAATTCCATCGTGAATCTTCTCTTATATTGCTATATATCAGAATAGGATAGCAACTACAATATGCATGGCTCTCACGTTGACATGTTAGAGATTAATTTCCTTGCAAAGTAAAATAATCATAGAAAACATATCTAAAAATATTTCAACTATCATCCAATGATGGACCTTTTAATAGCAGCAACTGAATACAACCTTAGAATCACTTATGTGACCAAAGAAAGAAATCTATTTACCTGTAGCCTTGAATTAGGGCGTCTCGCGCGCAGGATCGAGTGACGAAAAATAGCTATCCTTCTTTATGTAATAACATTATTTTCAATTAAAAAAAAAAGTGTTTTAATTTGTGTACATTTTAGTAATAAATTGATTTTTATGTAGACCAATAAGAGAGACATTAACCCCAACTCAAAAATAGAAAATTCCAAAGAGGTTCTCCACCTCAAAAAGTAATTAGCCAAGTAAAATTATAATATAAACTTAAAATTATTTAAATATAGTATAAATCAGTTAGTAATATTATATTAAAATAATAAATTAACTAAAATTATTAATTAATATAATTAATAGCTTAACTTAAGATCAAATCTAAAATACTTTTATAAATCGACTATTTATAATTAATCATAATTTAAGATACAATTAGTAAATAATTACTAATTGTATCTCATAATTCTTAACCGACCACATTAACGCACATATATATAACTCGCATGAAGTCAGACTCCTTTCAGCTTGTAGCTAATTTGCCTGCCATCACCTAAGCTATGAATTTTATAAGATTTATTCATTTATCATTATTTATAATATAGAAAGTAATTGTTTGATAAACACATTCGGATCAAATAGTATTCTATTTATTCTGTGTATAGATAATATTTACTCACTAATGCTATATCTCTATACAACATACATTTATTATAATTTAAAAATTAAATATATACAATAATAATATTATAATTTTAAAAATAAAAATAAAAATTCTCTATTAGAAAGAATAAGTTTCTTTAAATTAATAAAAGGAGATCGAAGGAAATGTGATAATGTATAATCTTGAAAAACATAAAATTCATATTAGATTATATATATATATATTTACCTTTTTTCATTAAGTTAATATAGAAAAAAATTCTGGATGTATTTATATATTATATTTAGTGTATGTTAATATATTTTGCATTTCATATTTCAATGAATGACGAAAAAATTGAGATAAAAATTAAAAATAATATTTTTTTCATTTTGTTATTGGATCTTATAATGCATGGATATATATTAAGTTATTATATGTTAAAATTTAACATTAAATCATCACCTCGGAGTATGAGATAAATCACCGGTATTTTATCCTGATAATTTTATGAGCCAGTAGCCGGATAGGCCGGGCCTAGTAGTAGCCTCACGCTATAAAATAATGGCCGTGAGTTGAGTTGGACTGGGACCGTAGGCCGTAATATATATAATTATAGCCCTGAGTCTCTAATTAATAGGTATACTAAATTATACATTATTGATTTTGAGTATTTTTCTCTCAGTAACGATTAGATATAATCAATATAATATTGTATTCAGTTGCTCAAGTAGTTAATTGGTAAATAGTACATGTGAAAGATCTCGCGCTCAAAATAGTATTTTACGGAATTGTAGTGAGCCATAAATAGTATAGAGTACAAATCTCACCTTATATATTATTTTATAACTCAATTACTATATTACTCTATATTACTTAATAATTTTAATTTGATGTTATTTATAAGAAATTAAATTTTGAACCCAAAAAGAAGAAGAGGTCCTGAGCAAGTTCAATGGAAGAAATTATCTATTAGTAATTAACTATTTATTTTATTTATGCTCAAAGTTAATAGGCATCGAGAATAGAGGATAATGTAAGTAGAAGACGCTTAATGACTCATTTGTTCTCTCGATTAAAACACTCCCATATGCAAGAACTATGGAATTCTTTGAGAGTGCTGATAACCCACATACAGTCTTTCAAAAAGCTGTTCTTTAATTAAAAAGTGTAATCTATGTGCTATTTAATTAAATGTAAAAGTTTAATTAATAGAGCTCAAATATGCTAATCAATAGAATAGTTAGATAATTAAAAATAAATATTAGGTTTAATTTTATGTTGATATTCTTTCATCAAGTGTCATCATTAAATAACATTATATAAAAAGTGAAGTATGTTCAATAATATACTGATTATCCAGTAAGAATGAGTGAATATAAATAGCTTCCAAGGAAGTTGCCTTTTTATAAAAATTAAATTATTTACTAATAATAAATAAAGTTATTAATTATGTATTTATTATAAAATAAATATAATAGTGTTTATTAAAATGTCAATATTTATTACTGAAGCCCGTGTATTTTTATTAAAATTATAAATAATAAAATTAATAATTAATAAAAATAATTCCATGTTCAAAGGTACTCAAGATGATTTCGAGTTTTCAAATTGGAATAATAAACAATCAGTTCTCAGTCCTAGATACCTCCCTATCTTATTAATATATTTTAGCATGGACTAAAAGATAAACGAGGATACAAGAAAATATGTTGCTAAAACCTATTAGAAACCAAAAATTAAGTAGTTTGCCCCTGATCAATAGATATTATTCTTATCTGACCTCTCATTGACGTAGTCTCACACCGTGTGCCAAATTTAAGTATATACCACTTATAAATGAAAAGTATAATTTTATACTGAAAGATATAAATGTGAGTTTACACACCATGATAAATTATGTATTACCAAGTAGCCCCAAAATGTTGAAATAAAAATTCGAAATAAAAAAAAGAGAGTAGAATAGGAGCCAGGATTGGAAAAAGTATAGACGTTCCTCCTAAAGTTTTCATATTTCTTCTGTTCTTTTAAAATACGATATAAAAATAAAGTACAAAAAGTGACACACCAAGGTTATATATATGCAAAAAATTTAGACCAATAAGAGTATTTCTATATTAATAAAGCATATGGTATAGTAGATGGTTATCTCGAGTCGGTTTTCAGATCCCTTTAGATAACATAGATATTACAATATATGAGATTATAGTTAAATATTATATAAGTAAATAAATAAATATATCTAAAATGATTTTTTATTCCAAATAATAAAATTAATAAAGAATGATTAGAGAGAATAAATACTTTAAAAATAATAGACTAAAGAGACCAGAGGCAATATCATTAGAAAGATATTTAAAAAGAAAATAAATATAAACTAATAATAAAACAGGAAATATTAAATAATATAAATAAATAAATAGAAAGTGTAAGTTTATAAAAATTAAAATATAAGAAATAGAATTATAATGAAAAATAATGTGATAAAATTAGATAAATAACCAGTTTACTATCACAGATTAATGCATAATGATTATAAATTAACATTAGTACTTACTAAACTTAACTAATATTAAAGGTACAAAAAACGTTTTAGGTATAAGCGAATAACTCAAGTAA
>JABUQX010017202.1:0-45116 GCA_015478945.1 Trachelipus rathkii | reverse complement strand
ATGAGTATAATATAATATAATATTCCTGTACCTATATAAACGTTTTCCGATTTATAAATTTAGTGAGATTTGAATTTCACACGGTAATTAACTATTTAAATAATATGTAAAGATACTTCTTTTTCTATATATATAATTCAATATTTCTTTCTAATATAAAGTAATTTATATATTATTCATTATTAGTATATTATTAATAAATATAAGACCTTAATAAATATATTAGCTTTTCTGATTATTTATAAAAAATATAATTTAAATTGAAAAAATACCTCTCAAATTTTATGGCCTAGAAGCTCAATATAAACGATTAAAATATTATTTTTATATTTAAATCAATATAGTTTGTAAAATAAGATATGTAATAAAACTAAACAAATATTTTCAAATTGTCGTGACTAGTATACCCGAGTTATATGTGTAATACAAAGCAAGACACATCTCCGCTATTCATCGGCGGCATGAACTGCGCCACTCTAATTTGATATGGATAATAAAATCTTTATTTAAAAAATGTAATCCCAAATAGCGTTATTCCTACCTTTTTCCGTTTCAATTTGCCCATGTAATCTTAAGATTTATTCCGCTAATTATTTCAATTTATATTGCGAAGCTCAACTTTCGTTCAAAATAATATTAACAAAGCGAATTTTATGAGTAAAGCGAGTTATATGAAATTCTGAACAATATATAAGTAAGAATAAGAATCCGTTAAATCTTTAATAATGTTTTAATCATACTTTTTAAAATATTCCAACATTCTGTAACTTTGCAACAAGTAAAGATCAATGTTTAAAGAATAGCAAAAACATTATACGAGAAGACTACTGCAATAAGTACACATCTTTAGGAAAGATATAAAAAGTTATGAAAATGCAGTAGTATATAGAAGTTACAAAAGGTTAATATAAATATTAATAAACAGATAAAGCTGATAGAAAAAAAGAAAGAGTATAATAGGTAAATAATAATAGTAGGCAAATAGTTGTTAAATAATTCCTATATTAAGACAATATAAGATTGAGAGAAAGATGTATATGAGAGAAAAATAATTTTGACTATATAATTATAGCATAGACTAATAGAATATAATGAAATCCCATATTAGAGGCATAAAGTACAAACTGAGTTTTAATACTCACAGAGAGTAATAAACTGAAAAGATAAAAGACATAGAAGTTATAATGTAAAAATATAAGAGAAACCAAAGGTCATATAGATTAATTCATAGATAAAAAGAAAGATAACACTTTCTAAGGTGCAGTTACAAATTTGAAAGAAAATGAAGAAATCTTTACCTTTTTATAATGAATAGTAGATCTACTTAGACACTAGAGCTGAAGACGATGTGATCAAAAAATTCATGATTAAGTGTCACACAGAATACATTAACATTCAATTTTGAGAAAGTGAGCTACTCGTAGAAAAATATAATGAACTCACACTTCTCTTGCCCGTTAATATAAAATATATAATAAAATATTATGTGATACATTAAGAGTATATATAAAGTAGAGGAATCAAAATATATATGATAAATAGGCTTAACTTATTACTATAAATAACGAGCTATTTGAATCATAAGCACCCATAGTCGTACTGATTATTTAATAAGTATGAATAATATAGAGAATGCTATATTAAACGTCGAAATTTTATGAAATGTATATTCGCATCTAGATGTATTATTATTATTAAAATAAATACTTTTATTAATGTCAGCAAATTTTAATAGTGAAAATAACATTTATAGCTACTGTATCTATATATTATAATCGTAAACTAATAACATAGAGAGAAATAATCTTCTATAAAATACAAGGAAATTATGACAAAATTTGAAGTTCCTGAAAATAAAGAAAAAATTCTTAAAGATAATCTCTCGCAAAATGACTGTCAACTATTAAATTGGCGGCAGGAAAATTTTAAAGAAAATAAAAGTTTAAAATTGAGAAGGCATTTCCTTTAAAGATATAAAAAAAAATAAATGTAATAACCGGGAGTCAAGTGAAAATAATTTCAATAAAAGAAAATTAAAAAAGATATATTGGCTTTTCCCATAATAGGTAAAAATAACTTTATTTTAAAGTTTATTTTATCTCACTAAATTTATTTATTCAAATTAAAGTTAAATATTGGTAGAGTACAATCTTATTCCCAACAAGCCCGTAATTTAAGTAAGCCCCAAGAATATCCCACCTTACAATATATGAAATATTAATAAATAATGAGAATATATGATCAAATAATAAATCTACTAAGTAATATATGAAAAAGCTAAAAAAATGACAAAAATACTACGTTCACTGATAAAAAGATAACCTGAAAAATTTGAGATTTTTTTAAATTAAAGAAAAGATAAATGAATTGCAAAACAAAACAAAAATCGAAAAATCAAACAGAATTCAATATTCCAAGCTTAATATTTATTAAGAAAACTGAAAGTCTTTATTCGATAAATGACAATTTTAATTAAAGATATAGACGAAAAAAGAAAAAAGAGTCACGAAAAGTGCACAGCATGAGAATGCAAAATCATGGAGAGATAAAAATTAATATTTTCATAAATAACTAATATTTGAAAAAAACACCCAAAACGCTTTACCTATAAGAATATAGTCCTTGGACCTCGCAAACTAACATATAATTTGTACTAAAAAAAGCACACTGATAAAAAGAAAACAAGAGTTTCGTCATATAGAGATTATATTAAATAACATGAACCAGCAAACTAAAAAAGAAATAACGTAAGCGAAATCTGTCCTAAGGTAGAGTTAACGACGACCTGTCGTAATGTAAGTGCAGGCATTGTAACGTTTTATGTCATGGCGGAGATATTGACGCCGTGAGCTTATGAGAAATCTTTCATAATTTAAAGGTGCTCAAAAGCGGAAAAAAGGGAAAGAATCATTCATATACTTTTTGAGTTGTGAAGTCTTGTAATAATATTATTAGCATTAGAATTGAAAGTTAATAAATACAAAAAATATATATTTTAACATATATAATTGAAGAAGTTAAGTGACAAAGAATTGTATGCAACTTTAAAGAGAGTCACACAAGCGCGCAATGTGACTTCTTAGAAGAATTTAGCAAATAGAGTAAAATTATTTCGCACATAATTAGCTTCAATTGTCACTTCTTACGAGTTTATAGTTATAGTTAATTACATTTTAATTGTAAAAGAGTAATAAAATAAATTTAAGCATAGCTGTTTCATTGTAGTTATAATTAAAAATTAAAGTACTATCGTTACTTGTGAAGGCTCTAGAAAATTAGAAGTGCACAAAATAATTATGAGAGTAATTGTTCGAATTCTTTTTACTTTTGTATTAAAAAAAGATATTGGGTAAAATATTAATGAACAAATCATGCAAAATACTAGTTTTCTAGGCGTACAAAATATGTATAGTTCAGATGAATTCGTTTTAGGTCAAAAATAAAATTGATATCTAATCGAGTTATCTGCTTGTCTTAGATTTTTAAAACTGCTTTTCCTCGTTAAACAGTAAGGTGCTTTCAATAGATTCAACGAAATGATGACTTGTAGATTCCAGTTATGTTTTCTTAACAATAAATGTATGATGAGAAAGAGACTGTACATGATCCATATATTTTGCTATGGCTGGAGTCCTCTGAGAGCGTCCAAAAAGTCTATGTTCAGAATTTTGCCTGTGGGAGCAAAAAGGTGTTCAAGAACTCGCCATAATATTAAAAAAGTGTGTTGTTGTTGTTGATAGCAAACGGTATATTCAATTATTGTATTTTTCAAGCCTTAAAATATAGAAACTACCACTATCAACAGTTCAACCCATTTTACTAGATAATCACATAGATAATATTATAATATATAAAAATAATATATATTATTAAATATAATTAAATTAATAATTAATTAAATTAATATATAATTATATATAAATTATATAATATTATATATAATATATTAATATAAAATATATATATATTATATTTAATATATATATTATTAATTATATTATAATATAATATATTATATATTAATTATTAATATTTATATATAATATATATAATAGTAGGTTGACTTCTATATATATCGAATTATTTATAAATTATTTAATACTATTTCGTACTAATACCTCACCATCTGTGTCAAAAATTTGTGATTCATATTGGATCACCCTGAAATACCACTTAGAAAAGTCACGAATAAAGTATATAAAATGATCACTAGATATAAAAAAAATCAACATTTATTGTATTGAGTTCTTATCACTGAAATATATTAATCTGTATAACAGAAAATATAATAGCTTTTCACAAATATTGTATCAAAAGTTGATTAAGAATATTACTATTAAACATGGACAATATTGAACACATTAATTTATCATATGCACCTATATTTACATAATCTATATACGTACCATTAAACTCTTTACCGAGAAAAAAAGTAGTGTAAAAAAAAATTACACTGCATATATTAACTCACTAAAAAATATAGTTATGTTCGATATGAGATATATATTTCTTAAGATTAATGTATCTCTTCTTATATTATCTTACGAAATAACTTTAGTGAGTGTATTGATAATTCAAGCTTTCCAAAAGACCTTATAGTACATTATTAATTAGTTTCTGTGTTTAGCTACAAATTTTTCATATCATAGAGTTAATAAATTTAATTTTTAATAATATATTCTATAATAAGTGACTCTATTATGTACATCCATATTCTCAGTACTGAAATCTTTACGACTTTTCAATTTATTTAACTAATTTCATACCATTCTTACTAAAACTCATATATTCATTTGTTGATCAAATGAGATTACTATTCCAGTTCTAAAATGTAAAAATACTATAAGTTAATTACTAATTTCATATGATCTAACTAATAATTGAGTTTCACCCGCATAAAATCCAACCAGTTCTGAATTTTTTATAATTGTCTTGATTTTATTCTAAATTCTATATATCTTATTCTTAACCTTTAATATTCGGTCATCTTCTATCTGCCCACATTCCCAACCTTGTGGCGCTGTTTGTGTATGGGTATACTAACGCCTGATAATTTATCCACTATTTTAAATTTTTGTTTAAAAAATGACTAAAATAATAGCGGTAATCACTAATTTGAAAATAATAATTAATTAGTAAAACTTCGGGTATATATAATATAGGGTGAAATTCAAAAAAGCTATTCAGAAGGATAAACCCTGTAAATCCAGATACCGGTGCGTTTGCATCAATATAGGTACTAGCACACTAACACCATAGTGCACTTATTGACTACATAACACACTAACATTGTACAACTAGATATTGAAGAGAGACCCGTGGTATATAGGCCTATAGGCATCGCTAATGAAGAGTACGAATTCGCGCTACAAACGAAAAGTCGCTCATCGAAGAACGCAATAAGGACTACTCTTTCCATCCCCGCGCGGTTCAGTATATGCATGTGCGTAATTCTGCCGCTTCCTAGTAAAATAGGAAAAGTAGTTATTCTAACACGAGTGTGCACACAGTTGTCACAAAGTCAACATTTCTCTTTTGGAATAATAGATGTCTGCAAACCTTGAGCGCACATATATTAACGAAGTTGAGACTGCTAAAAGTGCTCGTGTAAACTAATAGTAATTTAAGAAACCGAATGATAATAGATAAATTTGAGAACCCCATATTTAAGTCATATGGTCGATTTTCTAAACCTTAACATTTTGTGAGTTATATAAAATTGAATACATATAAGGTATTTATTTTCTGTTTATTCTGATATTTGAGTTGATTTTTAATAGAGTCAAACCCCACGGCGTATAGATAGAATAATAATCAGTAATTTATGTCACCATTTATATAATTGGGGGTAATGAGGGTTATGAGTGGAGAAAAATAGTATAGTTCATTACAGCCCCCTAATAAGTCAGAATAAAATTAGACATCACTTGTAACTGCATGTATGTTTTAAGGATTATTTTTATTCCTACTTGATGATTATCACTACAAAGCAAGAGAAGTGTCTTAGGTGAAGTACTAGATTTAAAGGTATTTTACGCGTCTGAAGTATTCTTGTGCTAGCCCCATTGCATAATGAAGTATCGCTCGTCAAACACCAACTAATTCTATAAAGGCCTGATAAGCCAACTTAAAATATCCTGAATATATTATAATATTCGTTATGATATATAAATATATTCCTCAACTCACTCTTCTTAAGCACTAACATATACGCACTATTACTTATAATATCTTACTAGCTCTCTTATTTTATAACTCTACTTATTAGTTCTATTCTACTTCTATCTTTATATTATCTCTCTATATACTGTCTACCATACTCTCACTCTAACTCTATCTCTCTCACTCACATTATAAAACACAACTCTCTCACAATAAACAAATTACCCTCTCAACTCTAAAATCTCACAACTTAATACAAATCTCTCTACTCTCATCTCCTCTACACTTAATCTCTATCCAGTCTGTGCTTCTCTGAGCAAAACTCTCTCATATCTACCCCTTCTCCTCTCTGGTCAACTCTTCTTGACATACTTAAAACAAACTTTTTCTAAACCAACTCTTTTCACACTCCACACACTACGTTCCTCTGCTCTGCTTCAATCTTGTCTTTCAGTTACGCTTCTCTCTGCTACTCTTTTGCTCTCTTCTCTTCATTCGTACAATCACACGAGCACGTATTCTCTCACAAAATTTTGTACAGAGAAAAATACTTCTCTCCATTCTTTCTCCACATCTACGTTATAGTTGATCTGGCTTAACACTCAGCTTGTCATATTCACTCACTTTCTCACACTCTCCATTCTGAAATTCTCTACTAAACAAAAATAAAACTTGATCCTCTTATGATAGCCGCCTAAAATCTCTCATTCTACAAACATGTGCGTTTCAATCTCTAACTCTAAATCTCTGTCTACTCTCAAAACACCACTCTCTCAGCTGCTATACTCAGACACTGCTATTTTTCTAAAACTTCCTGCTAATAAATTCTGTTTAGATTCTACCTCAAAAACTTTTCAAACGTACCTAACTTTCTTCTATCCACATTCCCTGATACACTCTCTTCGCCTAAACAAAATCTCAGTTCAACACACACTGCGGCGCTTCATCATACCTCTCTCTATCCTCCCCTGTCAACACACTCCTCTCCTATTGTTTTGGAGTTTTACATAAACTC
This sequence comes from Trachelipus rathkii, assembly GCA_015478945.1. Classification (NCBI taxonomy): domain Eukaryota; kingdom Metazoa; phylum Arthropoda; class Malacostraca; order Isopoda; family Trachelipodidae; genus Trachelipus; species Trachelipus rathkii. Next base: position 37,939 of record JABUQX010017202.1, on the reverse strand, counting down.
ATAAAGTAAAAAAATCCCATACGAATTGGCCTACCTTCATCTGTTATCCAATATCATAACACCCTCTATCTGAAATATAAAAGGTTTTACTTTATTATTTTACCTCCTAAAAAAAATTATTATATTTGCTAATCAAATAAAAAAATATACATTAATAAAAGTCCATTTGCGATATGACGACAATGTCATTTATAATTCTTGAACTCTCTTCTAAAGGATGACCAGTATGATATAATGAAACGCACAAAAATAAAATCTCCGCTCCTCCCTCTGCAACGCTAACCGATGCCTACATTTTCTTCACCATAACTCCCCCTCCACACTCCTCATACCATAAAAATATGAGTACTTTAGCATATAACACTTTTGATTAACTGTTCTTCGTCCATCTACTATTCTCTCTCTCTCTCTACTTCTAAATGATCTTCTCTCTCTCTCTCATCTTCACTCTCTCTCTCTCTACTCTTACACTCGCAACTCAGCCATCATATCAAGGAAATCATGTCTCTTCAATATATACACTTTCTCACAATTCTACCTCACAAACTTCACTTCAACTCTCTTTCACTCTACCTCTATATATATATCATCTTACTCTTCTATCCTCTCTCTCCTCTCTATCACTCTCTATTCACTCTATCTCTCTCTCTCATCTCTTACTCTACTCTCTCACTCTCTCTCTTATTTCTCTCTCTCTCTTCTCCTTACTCTCATACTACCCTCTACTTCACTAAACTCTCTATTCATCAACTCTCTCTCAAATCATCATCTCTATATCTTCATTCATCTCAACACTAACTCTAACACTTCTCTTTTCTATCTCTCTTTCAATACATACTAATCAACTATATTCTATCTATGTGATCATATCAATACTATCATATATATCTCCTTAATCTAATATTCTATCTAATTAATTCTATATTATCTATCTATTCTATACTAGTCTATATCTTAATCTTAATACCTATTAAATCATATATCATAATCCTAATCTATATCCAGACCTAATACTTAAATCTAATCATTAACTATCAAATTCTGATTACACTCTATCCATCTAAATCCTAATCGTTAATAGTTCATGTAAAATAAACATGCCTTTTAAATAATAAATAGATTCCTAATCAAAAATGTCCCATATTTCTCCACAAAATTTATGTATGCACCCTCATATCACGATTTAAGACGATCTACTCGATTGATATGACATACATATATAATTATCTCTCACACGAATTTTCAAACATAAAAGTATTAAAAGAGCCTATTTTTAAATATAAAGCACAAATCACATTAATAAATATATTAGGTTAATTGGAATTATTCAACTTCTTAATGGGACTCATATAAATTATGTTTAACTTTGTTAAATTTATGAATTTGCCCCATCCACATTGTCTATTTAATTAAATTCCGACAACTATACATTTAAATTTAAATAACCTCCATAATTTTAGTCATTTTTAGTCAGTTTTCCTTTATTTTATGTAAATATTATAATATCTTTTCATTATTATATTATTATTATTATTATTTTGTGTATTATTTATTTTATTTATTATAATTATTGGATTGTATTATTTTAATTATTATTTAATTATTAAAACCAAAGATTCTTAATATTGCGTTTCAAACCAATATTAATTGAATTTATTAATTTTAATTATCTTAAATTATTCCAATTATTATTATCTGTGATTTTATTATATTAATTATTTATTATTAAACCATTAACTTATTATTATAAACTTATTAATTCACTTATATATCAATATTTATTTTATAATCTATATGGTTTATTTATTATTAATTATTATAATTATTTAATATTAATATATTATTATATTATTTATTTATTATAATATTATATAAATTAATTAATTATTATATTTATATAATTAATTATTTATTATATATTAATTATAATTTTGTATTTTTTAGTATTTATTTATTATTAATTATTAATTTATATTAATTTATATTATATTTAATTATTATTATTATGTAATTATTATTATTATTCATTATTATTATTATTATTTATTATATTAATTATATTAGAATATTTAAACTTATTATTAATTATTATAATTATTATTATTATATTTATATTATATATATTTTATAATATAATTATTATATATTATATATTTAATTGATATTAATTATTATATTATTATTATATAATTATTATTATTAGATAGTAGATAGTATAGATAGGAATATTGTCATACAAAATTCACTATATTATAGTATTGATTATTATTGTTACGGACTTATACTAAATGTATTACTCGGAATAAAGCCTCAATATGATGTTTCACTCTCAACATAATTCCAGTAGACTCGGTAATATTAAAATATACTACTAGAACATATTGAAACATAAAAGACACCTGAACTGACGCCACCTTTCTTTTTCCACCACATACATCATGGTAAAGCTCACTTTTAAAACAACATCACTAATACATTTCTAGACATTCTAATTAACCATAATAAATATCATAAATTAGATTGCATATGTACATAACCGGTAAACATATTCTGATTATGAACAAAACAGACGGATATATATATAATACTGTTATAATCCTGATCCCTGGAATAATCATACTAGTGATACTATTTAGAACAACCAGCACTTATCGAATCTAACAAACGGGTGGAGAGTTTCACTTTACTTAAAAAATGACATCTGCATCCTTCCATGAAAAGTAATTAATTGTCAATGTTCGTCACACACAAATAGTATTTATACTATTAATGCAATCATAGCCGGTTAAAAAATAATAGAACTGCGAGATTAAATTAATTGTATTTTTGGGAGTCTTTTACCACCTAATTTCTTAATCTAAAACAGAAGATCATAAATGCCCTTATAACATTATCAAAACACACTTTCTTACTCTAAGAGTAAATAAAGATGCGGGTATTTCCAACAATGACATCTATCGAAACAGTGAACTTAAACACACAAGCAATCAAGCAAAACTCTCACCATATGCGTATTGACAGTGATTAGTTTAAATCGGTTCGATCTAAATATAATATATATGTCACAAGAGTTCACCCTAACTGTCCATAAGACAACGTCAGTAAAATATAGATGAGTCCGTCTACCTATTGATAGATTCATAATCTGGGAGACCTAAACTGGAAATACGTTAAACTACGTAACTAAATAAAAAGTGTTATAGTACCGATTACACTTATTACTATAATTTCACTAGTGTCCATGTGCTAAATATATTGTATTTAAATATATAAACATATATCATAAAATATTTTCACACCACTACATTAATAAAAATACAGGCAGATGGTAATCTACTTAAAAGCTGACAATACATACAACAAAATGACATGAAATTGACTTTTCATTCACACACAGCGAGAACATTGGCATCGATATTCAACTCGTACTAGTAAAACATATAAATTAAAATGGATTTTGATTACCAAATTTCACTATATTAAAATAACTCAGAAAAACTTATATAGGTGTACTATAATAGTGAATTCAAAAATCCATGAGCTAACAACGTTTCGCTTAAAATCTATATCAACCTCACAATAAAAATCATAAATCATTCATACTCTCAGTAAACGTTAAAAAACAAATTATATATACTCAATTCTCACAACAGTGTTATTAAACATAAATAATTGATAAAACTAAATCAGGTTGTTAAGAAAAGCAAGAGAAAACACTACTCTAACAATTTCCAGGATTGCAACAAAAGAGACTCGAAGCCTAACTTGGGGTATTATATCAATAAATATATATCAACCAATAACAATAAAAAAAGTACATCAGGCAAAAATGAATTGAATTTTAAAACATATACATGATAACAACCAATCACATAAATATAATGATCGCAAGACGTAAACTAATATAACGAATTGACTTCGAAAACTCGGTAAATGCAATAATATTAGAGAGGCAAATAGTCACCTTTAAGTCTAAAAATCATAGAATACTTTTCATCCCATGAACTACGAGAGTCTTCAATTTTTCATTTATTCCCATTCTAATTCCGGTAAGGTAAACATAAAAGGTAATCGAGTACTCAGGTATTAAAATAAAACAAAAAATTGAGTGATGTTCATTCTATCCCCAAGTCACATCCTCAAAACTTCGCTATGCCGACATTAATAGCCAACCATTTGAAACATTGCTTCAAATGATGGATATATAAAATGATGACAAGGAATTGATGTGTCAATACATCAAAGAGACAGCTCAAATATTTGCCCATATCACCACTATATAAAAATAAGAGAACACACTTTAGAACTAGCAAAAAAAAAATTAACACAACCTCTCCCAAATTTTACCACGATTAGTATTAAAAATATATATTGAGTAATTTGTTATTCCAAAAATCTACGTTAACAGAATATTTTATGCAACAAGTTATTGTCTAATGATCCACTAATTTGGAATATTTTTAGAAAATGTTACACCGATTCAGACTCTGAATAACCCATGCATTCTGATCCAGTATTTTACATATGTTGATGTTGCCTATATGTGTGTATCGGTCAAAAACAAAAAACTATCCTCAAAACATAAACAGTACTGATAAGATAATACTATAATACCTAAAAACAAATTCGAGTGGCCAGTCTTGTTTCAAACGAAAGACGTATGTATGGCAACAGGGTAAGGATACCTTGATACGCTCAATATCATCAGAGTCGGTCCTATTTTACATAGCCGGCTTTTCTCATTTATCTCTTATCGAATCTGTGTTCCATTCCAGAAATCCATACCCTTAATAACGTAATATATGTACAAAATTTGTGATAACTTTTCTTGAGAGAACTTTTACCGTGAAGAAGCTCCATTGGAGTCGTGCAGAAAGATACTTAGGCGTTGTACTTCCTTTATTGAAGTTAGCACTCTGAAACTAGACCTGAACTTCCTCTTAAGCATTTGTTTTTCCAGCCGGCAGCCCAAATCTTCTGTCTTTCTTTCCCTCTGATGACCAAATTTATCGCCTGATTAATGTGTTTAAATTGAACGAGCAATGATTCATCTTTTGTCTGCCATTTTTTAATTAATATTAGTGTTTGTAAAAGTGAATTTTTGTCAAAATATTTTTATACTTTTCGTGTAAAAAGAATAGTCATTATTAACATAACAGCTAAAACCAACATTGTAGGACATCAAACACACAGAAGAGGCGCGATGACGCAACCCTTCTCGGATCTGTGACCTTAAACTATTTCTAAAGCTATCCTCAGCCAGCAAAAAAAATATTATATTAATATCAATAAATCTAATTATCTAGATAGGGCTAATACACGTTCACGACCAATTTATAGCATATGCCAAAAAGCACTTACTAAGATAATTTATTTAATATAAATGTAGAAGCATACCATCTCTTCATTCAACACTTCCAGGTCAATTTATTATACGCAAGTATTTGTAGGTATTGCATATAATTTTTCCTTTTAATTATTTCTATAACATTCACATAAATTAAATCTGAATATTATAATGACTTATTTTTTCAGTGGGTTCAATGTCTACTTTGGTTCATTGAGCAATTTGGTTCTCTGACGTCAATGAAATATAGATGACGTTTTATTACCTTGAAAACTGTCTTCGATAAGTAGCTCACGCGTATTAAGAGAGATGATAGAGCGAGTGTTTTAACTATTCTAAATAGTGGAGTGCCCCACCCCATTTTTATTTTATTAAAGATTCTATTGACTAAGTGATGAGTGAGTATACTTATATCTGTAGCATACTAACTTTATATACGAGTGAATAAAAGTCAAAAGACTTTTCTAAAGTTATCGTATCGTATAAAACGGGCCTTTAGTCTCTTAAACGATAACTAACATTCATATTTACCGTTTACAGGAAACCTACTGCTATCCCCAACTATATACTAAACACGTATGACTTATTCTTCACCCCTACTCAAATACTAAAATTTCGGTACACTTAATTATCTGTTTATCTTAGAGCCACCTTTATAAATATGTTTCACTACCTTAACTATATTCTTCACTATGATAATCAATCTGATTTCTTCACACTTCATAATAAAACTTTTACTACCCCTTTTATATATATAAAATTATAGTATTTCGTACTTTAATAAAAAACAACTTTCTATTAACGACCTCAATTATCCTTTATAAACCTGTTAAAATACGTAATAATACTTCCTTACTACCATACCTTTTAACGATTAGTCTACTCTCAGTTCCCTTATTCATCAATTCATCCCCAATCTATACCATATTTCAATCTTCCTAATACTATGGTCATTCACCTTGATTATAAGATTTAAATTTATATACCATCAATTTATTAAAACTCAATAAAACTCAACTTAAAACTAACTTTATACTCTCAATGTGTATTATTATAAATCCCTCAGTACGCTGATTTGCACAACAAATTATTACTTTGTGAGAGAAACTATCAAATTTTATTTCTCGCCTAGTATAATTTATCACAGTCAAATTAAACGACTATCATCTCAAAATGGATACCTAACTCATCTGGCACTATATTGTTTAATTACACTGAACTATTCTCCACATCAATCATAAATACTAATCAAATACCAAGTCACATAGATAACATACCATCTCAATTTAGTGAGCATCAAAATAATACATCATAGAAAATTTTACACGGAATCTTTTCAAAATTAACTCATAATAAGTGCACAATACACATAAAATAAAACGAACTTTGATACTTCGCATTGCTTTCATGAAAATAACATTATTACACACTCTCCTCATCCTTTTTCTCACAAATAATAGTTACAATAATCTTTGTTGATATTTATTAATATTTATTATATTCTTTACACCCTTAATTCATTATTATCTAAATCTTCTCAAACAGCTGCTACTTCGCTTTCTTAAGATTTTTTATCGGTTCTAGTATTAGATTAAATGCTATAGTAGACTTATATGACTCATTTAGATTTAATTCATTGGAGCTCAGAAGTAAGAATGTTATTTAATCTAAATATTATAATTAAATTGTTGATTATTATAAATGCCTCTATATAATTATTGTTTGTAAATACTCCACCAATAAAAAATTTATAAACTTAACGATTCCCTAATATAAATATTTATATTAAAATTTATCTTCCTAGCGTTACTTAATTTAAGAGAATACTTTAAATCCACACAAGCTCATTACCCTCTTCTATTTCAGAGATATATATACAGATTGAATAATATAATATAAATTTTAATATCTATAATTATATATAATTTAATAATATTTAAATAATATTTTATATAATATAATATTAATTATATAATATATTATATATATAAAATATAAATTACTATAATAAATAATATATAATTATTATAAATATATATATATAATATATATTTAATATCATATATAATATATAATAATATAATATAATAAATATAATAAGTATATATATGATTGAAACGTATGTTAATATTTATATATTTTTAATATATATATAGGCACTTTTTATAAAAAATAAATTTTGAAAATAGGAGAAGAGTCATCTTTTCACTCGAAAATATTAATATAAATTTGATAACAATAATAACTATATAGTACTAAATTATGATATATATATACTTAATCTTTAAATTATATTCCAAGAAAGAATTTCTTATTGAAATACCTCCTCATCAACTATTCATCTAAATTTATATGATATCAACCAATTATGTACTGAATAGACATGAAAATTCTCATGAAATATGTCCAAATCTAAGCCCCCACCGAGAAAGTGTAGATTAACAGTTTTGAGTTTGTGTGGAAAAAAATCAAGGCCTGAAAAGGTTGAGTAAGTGATGTGTATAAACTTATTACTTATAAAGTATCAAATTCCTAAATAGGTGAATTATACAACAGTTTTTCTCCCTACGGTTTAATAACTATGATATAATATTGCTACTCATATATACTTTATATATATAAATATATAAATATATATTAATATCTTAAATATTATTATTATAAAATTATATATAAGTTAATATATAATATAATATATAATTATTAAATATATTTATGTTTACGATAATAAATAATTATTTAATATATATATATTTATTATAAAAAATATATAAATATTGATATATGTGTTTATATAATATAATATATATATATTACCCTTATATATATGCATACAGCCTCTTCATATAATCCACCATTACACTAATATAATTACCATATCCATATAGATATGATCCCACGCATTATTATACGTTGTATAAAGGCGAGTATACACTATCTATATTTACACACATTTCTTCCCAACGTGATGTATACTACAGTCTAATTCCTTTGTAATATATCCTAAAATAAACACAACAAAATTGTGTCTCTATCTTTTTACGAGATACGTTGTTATTATTGTTATTGTTGTTATTACCGTAGAGAGTATTGTTTCAACACTAAAACATTTACTGTAATAAGATACTTCTCTCAATAATAAAAATAATATATATAATAATAATAATATTTAAATAAAAGTGATTTTATGTAGAAACTGCTCCAATAATTCAAGTGAAGACATCAGTGTATCAGAGCCCCATTTATAAACTAAGTAACACCAACGTTTCTTTTCCCAATTTCCTTTAGAATAATATCTACATTCAAAGCTATTGATACCCCGACCCAATATGTGTTCTCCCTTACACCTCTCTATCCATCGCGCTAAAAATGCCTGAGAACCCTCATATAAACCGAACCCTTTTCATCTTTGTAATGTAGTCTTAAATCAAACCGCAGAAAACCAACACTACTAGATGTCAGCTCCTACGTAAAAGTTTCTCCACCCCGATACCACCATTATTGAAAGAGCTCACCTCCAAAGAAGTGAAAGAAATAGATCAGGATAGAGAAAATGTGATATAAAATAAAGTTCTAACAATTACCATTACCCATAGCCTATATACAATTTGCGAAACAGGTTGTGCCTTTAATTCGTATCTTCCTCAACACCAACATTCTAGTGATGACCCAATGACTCCCACATCTTAGCTTCAGTGAGACCAAGACCAAAACTGTTTACAAATGCGAAATCGCGTGAATACGCGTTACACCATACACCGCTTCGGCGCCCCTAGTGTGATACTACTTTTGCTAGTATTTATTGCAGTATATTTACTTTTTTAAGTACGGACAGTTAACCGCAAGAATTGTAATTTAATGTAAAATATATCTGGTGAAAGATAATAACTCAGCTAAACTTAATCATTAAAAGAGTATTATTAGTAGGAGTAGTGAGAGAGAATAATTTCAGAATTCATCAAACTTTTAATATAGTGTAAAAGTATAAACTAAAAATTCTATATATGAAAGAAAAAATGTTGTTTGTCAAATTAATAAATAAAAAGAATGGTCTTAAAGATCCTCACATTATGCAATATTAAAACCAAATAAGTTGTAAATGGATTACAGATTTGTTATTTTATTCTGAGAACTACATGTAGTCATATTACACATTCACACAAAATATAAATAATAGTATATATAAATATAATTATCAAATATATATATAAATATAATATATATATATTAATTAAATATATATAATATATATAAATAATATTTCGACATGTCGTATACGAGGTGCGATCAAGCTAGTGAAAACCAGATTATTGGATGCGTAAAATAAAGATAGAAGGCGTTCAAATGAAGAGAGAGATTATTTTTTAAAGGAATGACATGTTGAAAATGTATCTGATAAATAAAAATTGATATTTATATGAAAGATAAAGTAAAAAGAAATATGAAGCTTTGCTCAAGAAGTAGGTCTGACCACTTAATAATTACTTTTTAAGGAGTGAAATCAATTTATTGATAATTTAATAAATACTATACTATTAAATAAATAACTAACTTAAAGGTAAGTAAAAATTATTTTTGCGATTCGGATATATAGTGATATACAAAATAATAATTATACATTAATATTAATAATTTCTATTTAGAAATCTAATCAAAAGATATGATAATTTCTGTTACTTACCTATAATAAAATTTTTCAAATTTAAACTTTTATTTTAATATTTTGCCTGAAATATTGGAATATAATAAATACTAAATAATATTATAAATAAAAAAGAAATTTTTAAAATGTTAAAATCGTTAGCCAGGTGATCTTGACGTACTTGATCTAAATAAAAAGCATGATTAATTGAATGAAAAATTATTCAGATACTATTTATTTTTTTTTATCGACAAGGAGAGTTTTTTCCATTTCCATTTTTGCATAATACTTTGCACAGTAATAGATATTTTATCACTGATACCAAATATAATATTTAAATCTGTGGAAACAAATATAAGCATCAGAAAAAATTAATATGTTCATAATTTATAAAATGTGTTCAAGTCTATGTATTAAACCAGGTGACAGATTGTTCGCGCCATAAATATTATTACTTCATCAACCTATGCTCACTCTTATGCAATAACCAATAGCTAGTATATATGTGAAATTTTGAGAAACACTACTAGTGGACTTGTTTCGTATATAATATACTTTGAGAAGTGAGATGAGATAACCAATATCACAGTGTTATAGAAAACGACAGTGCATAAAGTAATAAGGAGTTTGGAGCTTCTAATCGATCAGAGAGAGTCAATTGAATCCCATCTAAGAATAAACAAAAATATAAATAAATATTCCTCCTTATATATATAATATATATATATATAATATATATGATGTCCCTGTTCGAAAATTATCAGGTTGAGCAAAAATCGGAAAATTAGAAAATGGAAATTTGATATATGGCCTTGTTATTCTACATGCTGTGTTTAGGATAATAGAAAGTAAGGTTACTCCCGAGTAGAGGGAAGGAGAATTTCTATATGAGCCAATCATGTATAGAGATCATGCAAGATCGTGAGAGCCAAAATAGATGGCTCGACATGACTGTTAATTCGAAGCTTGCATTGACTCATTGTATAGCCAGAGCAGTTAAAAAAAAAAAAATATTATTAGTTGTAGTGATAGATAGGAAAAAACAGCATCTGAATTAGGAGTGTGAGGAATTTTCTTGAAAGATAGTTACTCATGCCGCCTCTAATGTTATACTCCCGAGAGATTGTGTTGTCTATCACCACGAAAAAAGCAGAGAGATTTGATATCATCAGCAATAAAAATTGTTATTTCAAGCTGTAAGACAATAAGAGAGTATATACCCGGGATAGTGAAGTATGGATGAGCCACGTCAGGTTATTGATAATCTCAAAAAAAGTTTATGGAAAAATTCAGAAAAAATTGTGAAGAAGAACTACTCTAAAGAAATTGTGTGAGCAATAGAACTTGTAAACAAACACAAAAGTTATCAGTCACGCCCTCCAAAAATATTTGTAATAATATTGTAATTCTAACATAGTTAGCACTGAGATAACGTCAAGAAACAAAATGTAATGTTAAGAGTGTAAACCCATAAGTGTTAGAGATATGTTGCTAAAGCGCGGAGAGTAAATTGCTGGTGAAATTATACATCCATGCATTTGGTAATAGCTAAAGAGGAGAACTATATTCTTCGTATGTTTGAGCACAGACTGAAAGAGTTTAATTTCTTTGCCATGAGTTGTTGTTTACACTATGTTAGTATTAATGGTTAAAAATATACTAGTGTGAGAGGACTGATGGTATGGAGTGTCAAATTTCACAGAGAGAATCCAATCAGAGTTACATACATTATTTATAATATCAGGCGATTAAGATATATCCCCTTACCAAAAGAACTTTTGTCAGAGAAGGTCGGTAATAAATAATAAATGCAATAAATTTTAAGATAACAAATAATAAGTAAGTACAAGGATAAGCAATCTTAATCCCAGGTGCGTCGATGCTATGTGCTGTGAAAAGATCTAATCCCAAAAGTGATGCCGTATACGCTATATAACGTGTATTAGATGAGAGTATTTGACGTAAATTTGAGATTGGTTAAATATCCGGTGAAGAAAGAGTGAAAGAAATATTTTAGAGTAGCACATATTTAATTTTAGTGAAAAGTAATACTGATGTTAAAAATGTGTTTTTATCGTTTTCCCAAATTTAGTCTATATTGATAGTATAGTTTTAAAGGTTTATTGAAGGTGGAAGAGGCGGAGAGAGGTAGATGAGATTAGATGTAAAAGTATTGAGACATCCGTTGGAATGCCAGATTAAATGAATACCACTAGGATGATTAGTGTGCTGGAATCGACGGCTTCGTTTAGAAGACCAAGAATGAAAATAGTCGCCTGAATCCCCTAAATGTAAGCTCCGCAAAGAAGTAAAGAGGTGTGAAATGCTCCTCAACGCGAGGACACCAAGTGTCCCAAAATATATATGTAATTATTTGGTTTCACCCGAGGGCGAGTATGCCATTAGGAGAAGATCACATTAAATAATAGTGTTATTGATAGCGACTGTTTCTTTCTCGTAGATATATGTTTAATGAGAATCCCTAAACTCTAAATAACTCTCGATAGGATGAAATATGGTTAAATCCAGCATCAAGTTGAAAACTGATGCCACCCACCCCGCATATGTGCACAAAGTCCGTCCCAGTCTCGTGAAGCCCTACGGTGGATTTTATGTTCCTCTAGATTTTGTGCCCTACTCTTACAACGGTATACCAAGAATTTTTGATAATAAAGTCGTTGCCGTCTCGTGCCCTGCTTAGCCTCAATTGGAAATACTGACCCTCCTATAGATTTTATTGCTTCCCGTGCATTTGAATGGCATCGCATAATAAAATACCTCACCTCAATATCTGCGGAAAAGGTAATGGATGATATTAATATAAACTATATTATATATAATATAATATATATTAATAATATATATTAATTATATACTATATTAATATATTATATATATATATATATAGATTATATATTATTAATATAATAGATAATATATATATAATATATATTAATATAATATATATATTATAATAATATATACTAATATATATATATATTAAATATAATATTACATTATATATAAATAAATATATTATATAATATATTTTCAATATAATATAATATTTATGATTAATATATATATTATATATATAATATAAATAATTATATAATATAATATATATAATAGTATATATAATATAATATAAATATATTAATATAATATAATAGTATATATATATATATAATATTATTAATATAAATTTATATATATATATATTAATATATGAAGCGTCGTGACGAAGGAGTGAGTTTAAGTCTGACTGACTCTCATTAAACGAGAAGACGCTGTTCCAATCTCTCCGCGATAGTATGTTGTCAGTTATTTATCAAACATGTCAGTATCTTTACTGAAAATAATAAAATATATTATATATAATGTATATATATAAATATATATAATAATATATATAATAAATAATATAGTAATTAATAATATATTAATCATATAATAACTAATTTATATATATATATTTTAATATTATATATATATATATATATATATATAGTATATATATACTATATATATATATAATAATATAATATAATATATATATAATATAATAAAATATAATAATATAATATAGTATAAATATTAAATAATCACATGCAAAGATACTTATATGTTTATTTAGTGCCGTAAATCGTATAATAAAATAATTATAATAAGTGTAATTTTCAATTTCTATTATTGAAAAACTTAGAATCTTCTATTATAGACATCCTGTAATATAAGTATATAGAAATCAATAAATACTCTCAATTTTTTAACTAATATATTAAGATAAAATTTATAAAATCCAAAAAATAGGGAAGAATATAAATTATATATACGTAGACCTATAGAGCAGAAAAAGAAACAAAATTTTATAGTCTATCTTATATTGTTAATATTATAATATGCTTTATTAAATTAACAAATTGAGTTTTAATTTAAGTTATTTAAATTATAATCAATGCCTATTAGTATAATATGATAAGTAATATTATTAATCGCATATTTAAAGCTTTAAATTATTAAGCGTCATAGTAAATAATTGCACGTTCATTCATACGGTCTCTTAATTTATATGCTATCTTAATCTCAATCGAATCTATCTCTCTCAACCTTCTGTTCTCATTTCGCTCTCTCTCAATCTCTATCTCACTCTCTCTCACTTCTCTTAATCTTCTCTCTAAAATCCTTCATCTACTTATTAATATATTTATATAATTATTATATTAATAATACTTAAATATATTTATTAAATTAAAATAAATATAATATAATAAATATATATAATATAATAATATAATAATAATAAATATATATATATTAATATAATATATATATTTATATATATTAATATATTAATTAAATATATTATTATAAATATATATATATAAATATATATATATATATATATAATATTATATTATATACTATATATAATTAATATATTATATATTATATATATAATAAAAATTATAATTCTATAAGTACACTATTTATATAATTATCTTTATTTAATTATTATAGATATATTAATTAATATTAATATAATATATAAATAATTATTAAATATATATATATATATTATAATATTTAATATATAATATATATTATATAATATATATAATATATATAAATATATATAAATATATAATATATTAAATATATAAATATATATAAGATAAAGATAGATATAGTATAGATTAGATATAGTATTTGTGTATATATATAGACTTAATGAAATAGATATGATAATTAAGTATATAAATAAATAGAGAAATGTACTAAAAAATAGAGTAAACTATAGCTCATCCTGCGTAATATCTAATGAAATAAGGTCTAATTGTTTGAGACTCCCTAACTACTAATTAGTATATAAGGTTAACTTAATTGGCAATGAAATCGCTGACAGAATGAGGCCAAAAATGGCGCTCTCTATCTTTATCTATCATCTGAAAAGTATTATGTTCCATAAGTATTACCTACCCATGGCTAATAGCCATTCGACAAAATTAGCACGCCCTTATATATAATATAACCTCATCATATTTGAATTATCATTATCCTGCTTCATCCGACGGTGGCTAATTCGACTTTTAGTATGCAAAGTAAGTGAACCATCTTGGTAAATCTCAACCTTGAAAATACTGAAATTGTAAATACGCGGGAACTGATTAAAGTGCGTGAACCAAACTATATTAAGTAAATTCTCAGAAAATTCTACTTATCAGGTTATACCTTGGGTCTAACTCGCTCTCCAACAGACGATAAGCTACTACATCTGAAATGTTAAGATACTTATGCACGTCTCTCCAGTTTATTGCACTAAAAACTAATTAAAATACACTCACAGTTACACTATCATGTTCACGAGACCCTTTATCTACCCATTTGCAAATTTTGCCGTGCCACACCCTGAACGCATATCTAGAGTTCATCTAATATCTTCCTAATTAATTGTTTCTCCATGACTGACCTACATAATTTCGCTTCTGATTATTTTCCTACTTATTACGTAACACATAACCAACCCTAAATATAGATGTAAATATCCTCAATATATAATTAAACTAATAAAATATTCTAGTATATACTTATACCTCTACTTTAGCTAAAAGTTACACTAATTTTCTTTAAAATGTATCTTCTACAGAAGTGATAATATTTCATTAAATATAGCATTATTAGAATATTTTGTTATGTAATCTTAAGTAATATAAAACTTAAATAAATAAGAATAATATTAAACAATGCAAGGAAAAAATTTTTATATAGTTTATTATATAATTACTATTAGATAAACTAAATTGTAATCTATCTGAATAATATCATATTCTACAAAATCAAAATATCTTTCTTGATACATATTGAAAAAACATAATTATTATAATGAAACTAGGCCCTTAACTAACATGGTGCCTGATTTTTTCAGCCCCAAGTGTAGTAACCGCTTACATTTGAGCCGTGGTGGGTTCGCCTTGAATACGATCAATAACTCAAAAAAAAAAAAAAAAAATTTAATGATTTTGATGAAAAGAAAGGTTGCTTCTAACACCAAGTCACAACATATGAATGGTCTTAATGCTTTGAGGTGTTATATAACTCTTTTAGAAAAATTTTAGAAAGTATATTTATATTAAATTGTATAAGGTGTATTCCAAATAATAATTAGAATTTCTACTATATTTCAAAACAAAATATTTAGATTTTTTTGATTAAAAATAATAAATATATTAATATATATATTATATAATATTAATATATATATTATATAAATATATAAAATAAAATATAAATAATATACATATAATATAGTATATATTATATATAGTAGTACTATATATATATATAGTATATATATATATATGATTAATAATTATATATTATACTAAATGATCATTATTGAATGATAAAACCGTTAATCTATATTAAATAGAGCATATATACGTTAATGTAGATGTAATTAAAAGATAATCATCCGCCCCTATAATAATATATATCATATATAGTATATCTAAACTTAAGTATTGCAATCCTAACTTTGTTCGGATGTTAATATATAATCTATTTACTCTTCCTCTCCCTTATTTTCATTTTCAAGAAACTAATTTTAATAACATATTTGTAATACTCTTTTAGTAAAACTTCTTCCACTGCCCTTCGTTTTTTTGAATAATTATCTGTTATTCGGAATCCTTTAATGTCTAAACTACGCTATGGATTTGCTATTTATAATATCTTTGCTATGTTATATCCATGTTATCTATATTATCCATGTTATCTAATATCTATATTATGCTATAACTATAGTAGGCTATAATATCTTTGTTATGTCTATATTAACTTTAGTATGCTATGTCGATACTTTCCTATAAAATTCATACTATGCTATGACTATACTATTCTATAATGGTCATACTATGTTATAATATCTTTACTAAGCTACGGTATGTCCATATTATACTATAATATCAAAACTATTCTATGGCTATAAATGCTGTAATATCCATACTATGCTATGATTTTACTATATTATGATATCTTTATTATGGTATGACCTTACTATGCTATAATATCCATCCTTTCAAAGGTAAATAAACTTTATATATAATTTATCCACAATCCTACAACTAGGCATTCTAACATACATCTATTGAATATGTCCTGAATGCTTGTTATTTCACTCATCGACGTTCAACGTTACCAGATCTTAGAAATTTTGTTTTTACACTCATTCTAAAATATATACAGAAATATAAAAAATTTAGTTTAGCAATCACTTTAGGTGGACAAATATTTTGAATTAGTGTACATTCACCACTATTCCTGTGTTTATATACGTAAATGTTAGAGTTATTATTATGCGTTAAAATAACGTGATTCTAAATTATTTACTTAATTATTTATAAAATAATATACCATCTATTTACTACTCAACGCGTATATCCTATACTTCACAAACTGTTTTATTTAACATAATATAATAATATATAATGAAATATTAGTATAAAATAATAGTGAACCAGTTTATCCCTCATCAGTTACCAGTTTTCCCCTCATTTATTTACCAGTATATATTTAATAATATATAATAATAATAAATATAATATTTATATAAGATATTATATAATATATATATATATATATATTATATATTATAATATAAATAATATAAATAATATATATATATTATATAAAATAATATAATATTATTATAATAAATCAGCATTCATTCTTGTCAAATGGATCAATGACGGTCCATTAAGCAGGATCGGAATCGATTATTTATAATAATATTATAATAATTATATTATAATAAAAAATTTTTTTGGTGGAGGTAGTGAGTAAGAGAGGAGGAGTTTAATAATAATTTTATATATAATAATAACTAAATTATATGCACATAATATTATAATATATATTGTTGCATTATCTATTATTTTTATTCATGTTATTTACGCTATTAGTAGGAGATTTAATATAAACTACTGGAGAAATTATTAAGATTGATCTAATAGACCTTAGTATGTATATTATAGTATGTATATGTATGTATGATGGTAATACACAAATATATATTGGCAACAATTCAATTAAAGATTATGATTTTGGTTAAGGACACTCTAATGAGAACTCAAAAATGCACAAACAAAATGATGAAATTGATGAAGATGAATAAATGTAATAGAGCTACATTTAACATTCACTCTTGGTTCAAAATTAAAATTTCAAGACAGGAAAACACTTTAATTAAGATGTTAATTTAAATTAATAAAATATATCAACTTGCAAAATTTTTATTAAAGGCCAAAATTCTAATTAAAGTTAATTCTAAAAAAAGTTAATAGGTAAAAAATTAAAAGAATTTAAAGATAAAAAAAAGTCCAAATAAACAAAAATGAAGGCAAAATAACTTCACTTCTGGAAGTGTGAAAAGGAAGTTAAAGCTATTTGTATTCTGCGTATATTTAAACATGGAATACTACTGATAAATCTGCATTTACAGTGTCATCTGCAAACTAAAGAATTAATCAAAACTACTGTTAAACCTAATCTCACTGAAAATTAAACAATGTTTATTTATTCATTAGTTTTTATTTTAATTCTAAAATAATTTTGAGTGCACAAGGTCAGAAGTAGCCGACTTGAGATGTTCATTTGAATATTGCATATATTAGATACTAAAAACGCTTCCCCATTCTTCAAAAAAGAAGAGAACCAAATGGAATCTTAAATTGTACTTATTTAAAAAGATTAAAAGAGATTTCTCTATCCATCCATCCATTAGCAGAAGACCTTTTTCTCCATCCTGAACTGAAGCAGGTCTCATTTTCATTCTCCCAAAATAATGACAGTCTTAAGATGATGATGATCACAATAAAAGTTTAGTAAACAAGAGGATTTGGATTCAGGAAGGTTTTTGCTGGGAGAATCTAAGGGAGAGAAGTAGGACTGGATGCATCCAGATGTGAGCATTCTTTAGTCAGTTTGATTTTAACCTTGTGCACTCAGTATAGTTAACTACCCTTTTTTTTCTAAGGCCTATACTGCCTATTGAGTCTTGGATTCAAATTAGAAGGTATATTGTAAATATTGTATATTGTTTGTCTTAAATTTAATTAAAATGGATTTAGAGTTTCTGTACTTTGGTATAAGAAAATTGATATTGAAATTAATATTAAAATGTCCTAAGAATTCTTAATTAAAATTAAAAGGAAAAATTAAGTAAATAAAAATTGCAAGAAATATGAATTAAACTATTAAAGTTTTATATTTTTAAAGGGTTTCTTATTCTCATCATAGAAAAACTGCAAATTTGAAGATGAAGAGAGTGGAGGAGAACCTGAAGGAGGAAACAACTCAAAAATTTTGAAGTTTATTTTTTTAAAATAGCAATAAAAATTAAAATAAGTTGCTCAAACCCTTTTAAATTCTTCAAAAAATTTACAGTATCCTATGCATGTCAACTAATTAAATATAAAATAAAATATAGTAAACAATAATAATAATAATATTAAAAATAATAATAATAATAAATAATTAATAAAAATACTAAAATAATATATATATATATATATATATATTACCTGAGAATCATTCTGATAAAAACAATTATCTTGTTCTATTGGGTCCAATTCTTCCTCATTTATTTCAATTTTATGTTTGATGTCCATTTTAATATTTTTTTAATAGAAATATATTTCAATTAATTTGTAATCTGTAAATAAAAATAAAAGATTTCTCTGACAAATTCCTTTCAAACTAAAGCCATTTTCCATTTTGTCATTTGTGCTTACAAACGGTAAGAAATGGCAACACAGTTTTAGCACTAATTTTGTGTAAAATGGAACACAACGGATTACTCAGTTTACTTTTGGATAATAGTTGATTTCTGGTCAGTCAATCGATACATCGATAACACAATTAAATTATTTTTGAAAATCAATTTTTTTTTAACAATTCAATATTGATTGCAAAAAAAGATGATATTATGGAATGCAACAGTGCCACATATTTTGCCTGCAATATATATCATATATATATATATATATATATATATATATATATATATATATATATATATATATATATATATATATATATATATATATATATATATATTATATATATTATATATTTAGTGTAATATTTAAAAATTTTAGTCTGTACTGATACAAGTACTCACAATCTTTTCAAAACTGATACAAAATTTTTGCTCATTAACCGATACTGATTACTTTTATCCATATATATATATATATATATAATATATATATATATATATATATAATATATATATATAATATATAATATATATATATATATAATATACTGTATATATAGGCGGGGTGACTTGCACCACTTTAGGTATAACTTCGGTAATTGTTACCCGTACTTTTTGACTTTTTGAATTTTTTTTTGAAAATCAAGGCCCAATAATAGTCGTTCATAAGCACACAAAAAAATAATAATGTAATTCTAATAAATAAAGTTTTATGAAAGTTTAAATAAAGCTCATTCATTGATGACAGGGTGAATCAGACCACCATGGAGGGGTGAAGCGGACCATCTGTTTAAACCGCTTTTACGTATAAATTCAATTTGTTTATTTAATTTTTACTTATAATAATTGTTAATCATATTTAAAATTTAGTAATAGTAATAAAAATGTCAATAATGATACATAAAATTAAGAATAAAAATAAGGTGGTCCGATTCACCCCTCTCCGCTCAAAAAATTTTTGACACTTTTTTGGAATTCGTATTTTTTTATATTAAATTTCATTTTTATCTTTAATTTTTACTTAATAATAATTTAACTATTTATTTATATTTAAATTAATTATACGTAAATAAAAATGTCAATAATAATTACGTAAAATACGAAAAACAAGGGTGTCCGATTCACCCCTTCATCAATATTTACTGGCAGGGTGAATCGGACCAAGTTAGGCCCGTGATTTGCCACTAATACTGTTTGGATTAAAAATTTACTTTGCCAGTTTTGTAATACAAGTGTTATACACTAAAAAAATAATTAAAATCCATTTCACAACTTTTCATTTTATACAAAGTATAAAAAAACTCATTTTTCAAAGTGAAATTCTATTGAAGGGCCTTTTTACTAGAATAATTTTATTATATTTTTTAAAAATATAAAAAACCCTCTAAAGTTAGAGATGACCTAAAGTAAAACGTGTTAAGTACAAAGGCGTGGCAATTAAATCAGCCAAAAAAAAATTTTTTTATTTTTTCTATTTTTTTATTTTACTATTATTATTTACAGTGGACCGAATCACCCCTCAAAAAAAGGTGGGCCCGGTCACCCCGCCGACGATATATATATATATATATATATATAATGATATATATATATATAATATATATATATTATAATATATATATATATATATATTATATATATATATTTATATATATATATATATATAATATATATATATATATATATATATATATATTACAGTTGTTACCACCACTCACAGGCAGAGCCATATTCAAGGAAGGGGTGTTGTACGCCTGAAAAGTTCACCAACTAATGTTAATTACACAGATGAGCACAGACGCAGGCTTTAAAGTGAGAGAGATTAAACTCAGCAGGAAACACATAAGATGGAAGAGAATTCCACAGAACAGAGGTGGCAGAAAAGAAGGAAGCACTGCAGCGAACTAGCCTAGAGTTACTAATATCAACACAAAACTCATGCACAAACACAGTACCCCTTGTGTTACAAGGGCGTCATAAAGGTAGTGGTGCCTGAGAGATAAGCTCCCTCGAGCACCTGCCACTGCAGTACTTATAAAAAAAGAGACAAAGCACTAACATCGCACAGCAAAGATATACTCCTCTGTCCCAAAAGTAAGTTTACTGAATATTCCATGAATGACTGAGTAATGTAGGTCCTCCGTGACGTATACAAGTGGGTAGCTAGTTACCTAGGCTACAAATACATACCAGTTTTTCTGAATCTTTTTGTATCCTTGGACCATCAATAGAACTTTCAGGAGAAACTATCTGCGCTGCAATCCCTAATGCTTCTCTTTTGTTTTTTAATACGGTTCAATTAATATTGTATGTCTATCTGCCTTCTCTTTTCAATACAACTATCAAATCTGTGTCTGGAAACGTTACAAGTCTGGCCACTGAGGACATTTAGCTTCTTTAAACAAAGCTTATGGGGATGCCACTCTATCGAGAACTATGGTTTTTAAGTGGCACAAAAGCTTTCAAAGAGGATGAGAAATGTTGAAAATATATATATTGTGGAAGACCAATTTTCAGACAAACGATGAAAATGTGGAAGTTGTTAGAGCTGTGATGGAGAGAGGACAGCCGGTTCTGTGTCAGAGTGGACTGCAGAAGAAATGGTTTGAATAAAATGCAATCATAGAATTTTAATGAATTTCATTTGCACATGCCAAAAAAAATGTGCAAAATTTCGTGCGGAAAGGACTTGTCTGTGGACAGGCAAAGCGAAACAGGGTCAAAATTTTCAAGATTTACTTGAAAGACCTGAAATGGAGCACAATTTTTTGGATAAAGTTAAAACAGGTGATGAATCCATGGGTTTTTGAGTACAATCCTAAAACCAAACAGCAAAGTGTGGAAATGGGCACACAAAAAATTCTCCTTTCCCAAGGAAGCATGTATGAGCAAGTCCAAGTGAAAACACTGAGTATTGTTTTTTTCGATAGCCGTGGTATTGTGCACAGGAATTTGTTACCTTCAGACAGACAGTTAATCATCTTTTACAAAGATGTCCTGGAACGACTTCAAAAACGAGTTCAGTGAATCAGAATAGACATTGCAGACGATTGGGTGCAGCACCAAGATAACGTGCATCTCACACTATGCTCTCAATTATAAAATTTATGGCAAAGAAAAACATTCAATTACTTCCACATCCTCCATACAGCCCGATCTATCTTCGTGCGACTTCTACCTCTTCCCTAAGCTTTGAAATGAAGTTGAAGGCGGTCATCATTTTGGGACGATTGAAAACAAAAAATACTGTAACACGTGACTAAACACACTTCAGGAAATGACTTCCGGTACTGTTATGAACAGTGGAAGAAATGTTGAAACTTGCTGTGTAACCTTCCCAAGGGTCATACTTCGAAGGAGATGACTTGTAATTTCAGGTAAGTCCAATACATTAATTAAATACGACATCAGTACACTTACTTTTGGGACATAACATGTAGGGTAAAGTGAAATGGAAAGTACAGAACAGTTTATAAGCCTTTTGGCCTTTTAATTCGATCCTGTAGTAGTTGCAATGCGTGTACGGTGTGGGCAAAATCTCCACACCAATTTTACAATGAAATTTCTTAATTTTGACAACTAATTTCATATATATAATGTGTTATATGAGTTGATCTAGCCTAATTTTGTTACTTAATATTTATATTATTATTTTATTATTATTTGAAAAAGGGCGTGTTTTATTTTTGTGTAATTTCCATCGGTAACATAAGATTTTCCTGTAAAAAAAAAAAACATATACAGCAAATCTCTTCAAAAAGATCACTATTTTCCTAGATTAGTACTAAAAACAATACTGCACCGCAATAACCCAAGGACTAAAAATTTTTTTTTATATGCAGGGGGGGGGGGGAGTATTTTTTTTGCAATTTTATTTTTTTTTTCAATATATCACTCTTCTACCTTCATTAGATTAATATTTTTTTACACAAATTTCAGAGGTCTTTTTTCAACATCTTTTTGAGAAAATGGAAGCGAAAAAAAAAATTGAACCGAAAAAAACTTTGAAATTTTTTTTATAAAAAAAAATGGTGTGGGCTGATTTTGCCCACACCTTACGCGCGAGGGTTAACTCGACCCTATCCAAAAGCTGGGTGAAACCAGAGCCCCCCCAGATATGAGAGCAATACCCATTCAAGGGCAGCATGAGGCCCTTGTATAGCTGAAGTAAACTGAGAAGAGAGAAAAAAAGTCTGCAGTCTAAACAGAAAACTCCGGTTTCTTTTTTGAGGGCCGCCCTACCAAACCGTTTTGATTGGTGAGGTTCGCAAGACATTTTCTTTTTATGTTAAGGAAAAAGGATGTTTATATTGTCAACAGGAGAGACGAGAGACCATCAAAAGAGATAGGAAAGTTGGTGTCTTAGAGAGGGAATTTGTAGGAAGTTGGGTTTTAAGAATTGAATTTCACAAGGTTGAGACGACCCCACCTGGAGATTCTTCCAGATCAGTGAGAATAGAATCAAAGATTAAGATGAAAGGCAATTCTAGAAGTAAAGGGGGAGTAGAATTGAAATGAGTTGAAAAATGAAGGGTCGAATCATGGGCATATGAGTGGATAGTTAGATGTGCAAGTGAGAAGATCATTACTGAAAAGTAGGAATAAAGTAGAGAAAGTACCAAACCCTGAAGAACACACTATTGACAGAAAAAGAAGTCTCCCCATCGACAACCAATATTGAGCAATTTGAAAGAAAACTAGACCAAAGTAAGCAAAGAGAAGGAGGAAATCCAAAGGAGGGGAGCTTGGAGAGCATTGACGGAGTGATGGAGTTTATCTATTTGGAAGAAATTATATTTAAAGTTTATTTTATTGAATGAAACATTGATCATTTCAAACATGCCTACCACGCCGCCATATTGTTTGTTACATTTTTGTGCAAGCACGTCCTAAATTCTACATTTTTTATGATTATGTGCATAGTTTGACAAAAAATGAACGTAAACTCAAGCATTTTTTAAGTTTCATAAGCACAAATGCAAAAAGAAAACGACTTTACAATAGGAGCATTTTCGTTTTTGCATTTGTGCTTACGAAACGTAAGAAATGCTTGAGTTTGCATTCATTTTTGTCAAGCTTTGGACAAAATTGTAAGAAATGCCGAATTTTGGACAAGCTTAACGCAAAAATGTAAACCAACAATATGGCAGTGTGGTAGGCCCGTTTAAATTGATGAATGCTTCATTCAATAAAATCAGCTTTAAATAAAATTTCTTTGCCATAGATAAACTCCATCACAATTGTAGATCAATTATTTATAATATTAACCAACCATTTGTTATGTTTTTTTTCTGTTTATTCCAAATCGATGGCTCCATCATAAACAGCTGATCTCCAATTGTTTGTAAACAAAAGTAAACTTCATAAGAAATTGCAGGCATTTTTGCACAAATGACAAAAGTGAAAATGGTCTAGGTCAGATAGATCAGGAAATTATCAGACAAATTGCGAATATGCTCTTCAAAATTTGAATTTCAAAATATATATATATATATTATATTTATATATATAGCCTATATATAATATATATAATATAGTATATATATATATATATATATATATATATTATATATATATATATATATATATATATATATATATATATATTATATATATAAGGTAATAAATAGGTTTTTTAAATAAAATTGTTAGTGACACTAGCTTCTGCATAATTCAGAAGCTTGGTCACTAAGAATTTTTCTTAAAAAACTTGAACTTACTTAGAACTTTTCTGAACTTAGAAAATTTGTTCAGAAAATATTTGTGGTCGCTGTCGTATAGTAGTTACCTATATATATATATAGATATATATATATAATATATTATATATATACGTATATATATATTATATATATATATATATATATATATATATATATATATATATATATATATATATATATATATATATATATATATATATATATATATTGCGTATATTGTGATGCACCAGAGATCTGACTCCAGCAAGGCTGGATATCCAGCTTTTATACAACTCTTCAACTCTGGCCAAATTTTTGAATATCCATTAGTTAATAATTACTTTTAATAATAAAATTTAAATTTTAAACCTTGCAGGAAAGGAGTCAAGAAATAATAAATATAAATTTGCATATATAACATTTATGTTATTTGGGACTAGAACAACAGCAAGAAACTTGAAGTAAAGAAACTAAAATAACCCTTTTATAACACTTAAAAAATGCTAAAAAATAAGTATGAAAACTGAAAATCTTAAATATATATATATATATCATTATGATATATATTATATATATATTATATATATATATATATATATATAATATATATATATATATATATATATATATATATATATATATATATATATATATATATATATATATATATTATTAATATTATATATATATACAGTAGATATCATAATTTATATATAGAACCATATATATAAAATATTACAGAAATAATTTATATAGGATCAGAAATAAAGTAGCCTAAGTAAGCAAATGTTTGAGTAAAAAAAAAATTAATTTCCTTATCCTTCAACATTTTACAAAATAGTATTTTTTTTTCATCAAATATATTTTTATGAATTTAAAATTAAATTTAGCTTATGAATATATCTAAATTTAATTTTGAAAATTTAATTCACAAAAATTTCATTTATTAGATAGATAATCATCTTATAACTAAATGGGTTTGACACCCAGAAATAAAGTAGCCTAAGTAAGCAAATATTTGAGTAAAAAAAAATTAATTTCCTTATCCTTCAACATTTTACAAAATAGTATTTTTATTTCATCAAATATATTTTTATGAATTTAAAATTAAATTTAGCTTATGAATATATCTAAATTTAATTTTGAAAATTTAATTCACAAAAATTTCATTTATTAGATAGATAATCATCTTATAACTAAATGGGTTTGACACCCAGAAATAAAGTAGCCTAAGTAAGCAAATGTTTGAGTAAAAAAAATTTAATTTCCTTATCCTTCAACATTTTACAAAATAGTATTTTTATTTCATCAAATATATTTTTATGAATTTAAAATTAAATTTAGCTTATGAATATATCTAAATTTAATTTTGAAAATTTAATTCACAAAAATTTCATTTATTAGATAGATAATCATCTTATAACTAAATGGGTTTGACACCCAGAAATAAAGTAGCCTAAGTAAGCAAATGTTTGAGTAAAAAAAATTTAATTTCCTTATCCTTCAACATTTTACAAAATAGTATTTTTATTTCATCAAATATATTTTTATGAATTTAAAATTAAATTTAGCTTATGAATATATCTAAATTTAATTTTGAAAATTTAATTCACAAAAATTTTATTTTTAAATACTGAGAATGTGTTTTTAATGAAGAAGATTGCAAGGCTGAATGAAAATGTGAATGAATTGAATGATTTGGTATTTGAGAAAGGAGGGAAGTGTTAGGAAAAAAGTTAGTAGAGATGTCAATGCAAGGAGGGAGTGGGATACAGGAGTAGAAAGGACTAGTGATTCATCTAGGCAGGAAAATGAGCAGGAACATGCTAAAGTAGTAGTTAATAGGTCTGCAGACGAATAGAGAGTTGTAGATAATAGAAATAACAAGATTAGGATCTTGAAAGTCAGTCAGCCTGCGACCTGTAGTAACAAGTTTGACTGTCTTCCAGATGGAGAGGGATCAGAAAGGGTCAGTGGTAATCTTGGGTTTTCTAAATGCAATGCTAACTGGAGACATGATACGATACCTAGAAAGGACCTTTCAAAATACGGATAGAAAGAAACCATTGAGAATATGTTATACAGGTGCCAGAGTGATTGAATAGGATAGACTGAGAGATTGAGTTTACAAATGTCGATTCAAATGTAATTATACATGTTGGTACAAATTATATAGGACATAGAAGGTCAAAAGAATTAATAGCAGATATAGGAGGGGTGATTCGGTACTCATCTAAAAAAATAAATAAATAAAAAAAAATAAAAAAAAAATTTCCTCATTTAATATGCCACGCTGGTAGTTACAACAAGTTTTATTAGATCATATTTAATGTCTAGAAAAGTTTTATATTTTAAAAAATGTCTAGAAATTAGGTACAAAATGTCCTTCAATAGAATTTCACTTTTGAAAAATGTGTTTTTTAATTCATTATAAAATGAAAAATTGTGGATCGATTTATTATTTTTCAGTGGATACACTCGCAAACTGGCAAAGTAAATAACTGGCAAAGTAAATTTTTGATTCAAACAGTATTAGTGGCAAAAGCACTGGGCCTAATTGGTCCGATTCACCCCGCCGTTAAAAAATTGATGGAGGGTGACTCGGACCACCATTGTTTTTCGTATTTTTACGCGATTATTATTGACATTTTTATTTACGTATAATTAATTTAAATATAATAAAAAATAACTTATATTAAAAGAGAAATTTTTAAAAAGTTGAAAATTGTAATAAAAAAAACGAATTCAAAAAAGTGTTCAAAATTTTTGGCGGAGAGGGGTGAATTGGGACCACCTTATTTTTATTCGTATTTTATTTATCATATTGACATTTTTATTTACTTATTATAATTTTAATATGAAATAATTATTATATTAAGTAAAAATTAAAATATAAAGTGAATTTATACGTAAAAGACGAATTAAACAGATGGTCCCGAGTTCACCTCGTCCAATTGGTGGTCCGCTGCACCCCCACCACGGTCAGGGTCTAACTCGCGATTATTCAGAAAACTTTATAAAAACTTTTATATATAGAATTACACTTATATTTTAGTGTGGCTTTTATTAAATGGCAGGCGTGAATTATAAAAAAAAAAAAATTCCAAAAAGTGCATTAGGGGAGAGTCGGGGAGACAGATGTTATGCCTAAGGTGGTCCGAGTCACCCCGCACGACGCTATAGGACATAGAAGGTCAAAAGAATTAATAGCAGATATAGGAGGTTGATGCAGAAGATGAGAGCTAGTGGAAGAAGGTGCATGATTTCAGGGATTTTACCTAGGTTAGGTGCAGGTTATAAATGGGGAAGTAGGGCTTTAGGTGTAAATGAAAAGGTTAGGAAATTGTTTTTCAGAAAATATTAGGTTTTTGGCCATTTGTAGGAAAGAATTTCTGGACAAAAATCTTATCTACAGTAGACGGAGTTCCCTTAAGTCATAATGGTGTCGATTTTTTCAGCACCAGAAATAGACGAATATTACCTTTATTTGTACCAGAGTAAAGGAAAGAAGGTAAGCCCTATAGATTACACAATTGAGAAAAATTTAATCTAAAGCAGATTAAATTATTGAGCAAAAATCTTTGAAAGATATTAAAACTAAAAAATGATATATATGTACAATTGTGTATATATCTATTGGGCTTACCTTGAGTTTGTTGGTTTTCAAAGATTTTTTGCTCTTTGAGAAGTTCTAGTAGCCCTAAGATAACTCAGCTTGAGGCTTAAATCAATTAGCATTTACATTAAACTTAGTAGGTAAATTGCTTAGTAGAAGGTAAAGAGAATAGAGGTAGATTTATAGTTGAAAAAGTTGAAAAGGAAAATAGACAATTTACCTCCATACAATTAACAGTTTAATTATCATTTTGAATCAACATAATCTACGATCACGACCGTTATTTTAATTATATACCAATATTGGCAAAGTTACAAAATCTCACTAAATAATATAAGATAAATAATTCTGTGTCTGGAGCGATCATATGACTTTTGATATATCTTGCATCTAAATATGTATATACTAAAATAAAAATAAAATGGAAGAGATATAAGTGGAGGTAAGTATGAGTTTATATCATTCATTGCAGAGGAGGGAATTTTGACTTTGGGCGCTTCACAGCCAGATTTTAAAGTTAAGTAACAGTATTGTATATATCAAATTCCTTCCATGTTAACTTACAATCCCTACCGTTTTTCTCTCACTCATAAAAATTTTAGGTTAAATTTTTAACAACTTCAGTTTAAATTTTTTAAAGATTATGTTTCTTAATGGATTTCATTAATACGGTAATAATTTAATGGAAGTTGAAATTTATCATACATGTCACACATTGACATTCCTTTACTATAATATAATAGCTATCACTAATATATATAAATATACTACTATAGTATATTATTATATATAATAGATATCAGTATAACTATATAACTATAGCTATAACGTCTAACTTATCTATATCAAGTATAATATAGTGCTTAATATAATAGAAGATCATACCACATTAAAAACGGAGGGCGGGAAAACGACCGCGCGGTTCAACAACATCCCTAGCGAGCGGCTCTTTTTTCAATATTTTGCAAATGCAACGTCAAGTAAAACATGACTTCGATAAATTTTTAAACAAATACTGATCTATAACCTCTAATAAGTTTGTTTCTTACATTTAGTAGCCCATTGCCTTAATGCATTCATCACGAACTAATGAGAAGAAGTATTAACTCAAAAACTCTCGAAGCCATTGAACTATATTCTTAAAACCATGTATTTTTTGAACAAAATCTCCCAATTTTCAAAAAATTGAATTCCGGGAAGAAAAACCCGGCTCATATGCGCTCGCGGATAAAAACCCCGGCTCATTAAATTTATTCTTTTGTGATTTCCAAACTACCATGCCTATAAATTATATTCTTATAATTCATATTAGAGTCTACATATATATTATAGATATTAATTTGGATGAAACCCACAGTCAAGATTATCATATTCGTTCATAAATTTTGCTACTGATTTTCTACAAACTTTTGCAACATTTTTCTTATAGTTAATTCATTTCTTTATGCTAAATAAGCATTGAATAAAAACCAAAGAATAATTTATGACCAAAAAAATCTCTTAATAATTCTGCAATTAAATAACTAAAATATTTCAAACTTTTAACAAAAGGTAATTATGTATATTATTTTACGAGTCTGTACGCACATTTCACGTGAACTTTATTTTTATCCAAAATATTGTTCACAAATATATAATTTAAATTATGACAAAATTATTACTACAGAAAAATAATACATATCAATAACAATAATAAATAATTCCCCCCTAATTACCAAATAGCTTTTTTTTTTTTTTTTCTTTTATTTGCTTGACTATCGATCGCGTTGAGTACCGGTCACATTTACAGTGAACTTTTTTTATCCTGTACACTAGATAGAAGAAAACTATGTACTAGACAGCAACTATTAAACAAATGTCTTATAAATGTCTCACGCAATCCGCGCCATAAACAAATACACTACTTAGACACACACACCATCTCATTATTGAAAAACTAAAAAACAATAGACAATTTTCACCATAGAGTTTATACTGACCGGTTATTTCCCAGACGCGCCCTATGCAACAGAACGACCAACACACCACTCAGCAAGCCAACACACCTACACTTTTGCGGCCGAGCAGCCACTACCATGGGACACGAATTCACTCAACGAAACGACACAGGCCCACACGGACGGTTTCTTCCGTCAAAAATTCGAGAAAACCTTACGATAAACTAATTAAAATCACACTGCTTCACAATGACTTCTTACATTTCTTTTTATCATGGAAAATCGCTTCTAAAGAACAGCACTTCCCAATCATGCATCTAACTCAAATTTTGATATCATGCTTAACTCTACGAAATTCACGGAGTCTGTTACGAATTTTTTTGCCAAAAAAAAAAAAAAAACTTTTTTTTTCCAACTTTGGGAATTTTTTTTGACTAGTAGGTGTAAGTTATTACTTAAATCTTCTATATATGGTTAAAATAATCTATTTGCTACCTAAAAAACCTTTCTCATTGAAAATTTTTATAATTATAAGAAAATATTAAACATTTATTAAAGAAACTGGACCGGTTTTCCCCTCCCCTTGATTCGTTTTGGTAATACTCGCTATAATATATTATATATATTATATAATATATTATATATTCTATATATATATAATCAAATATAGTGGCGGATCTAAACTAATATCGAGATGTACCTAAAGAATATATCATCATACTAGCAACCATAGTGCCTGGGCCATCCTAAAAACCTGCACCAAGCCTATTGTAAACCAATCATATGTGCACAACCAAACACTTTATTTATCTATACAGTCACTTACGGGCATAATGCATTTGTTACCACAATTCATGCCATACCCTTAAATTTTTCTTTCACACAATTTGTTCCTTACATAATTCTTTTTGCGGCCACTCAATTAGTTCATCGCATTTAACAATACTGATTATCAATCAATATTCATCTGTTCATTACAACTATCTTTGTTTCTTTACGATTTTACACTAGTAACTGAAGTTCAATACCACCATCCCAGACCTCTCTACATATACTAACATTAGTTGTGCACCTAATACTATTACTATTCATCTAATTATTGCGCCATTAGCTCATGATATGATTCGTATATGCGAATCATGACAAATATAGGGATTCCATTGGGAAGCACATTTCAAAAACCATTACGAACATTCAAAACACAATAAGCCGATGGAACATTAAATCCTCAAATCTTCAATATTTCCAGACCATCATACGACTCAACGAATTAATCGAGTCCGCACGCCACACACCAAACGTACCGAGTGCTATCCTCAATCATGCATACCACAGCAATATACTCTCAAATCTTATCCCGCGCAGTAACAGGGAACAGATGATCACTACTCTGTCTCAGGGACAGTCCCTTTCAGAAGTCAACATGCTCGGGAATAGTATGTTAAGCAACAAGTACACCACCAACGACGAGAGCAACAGTCACACCAATTAAACACAAGATACAATCATGGTCAGGCAGCCAAAAGTACAAGATAGCAAACGTCTAAACATTATGCAGAGCCACTTAGCACACAGTAGGAGCGAAAATACTTCACAAAACGAATCATAGGAGCACAAAATTATCAAAAGTTTGCACAAAAGCCATACACTGTACACGACCATTATTATGCATCCCTGGACCTAGAACCAACGTTGTACAACCCTTATTTCTAGTCAAGTATCTTTTATCTTTCCTAAACTGCCACATCATGAGATTCGATGGTTAACATACAACACGAAGCACCTGTTATCTTGCCATAACAGATCTGACTGTAAAAGCTTTACCCAATCCGTCGGCCGAAGCCCGGATCTACTAGCAACCAGTAACGCGGAAATACATCTCACCTCAATCAAATGCCCTACACACTACTTCATAACTCACCGGGTCTTTTCTCTTATATGCTGTAGTTCGCGAAGCACTAGCAGATACTACTACTTCTACCTACTTCCGCTCTGTCACAATCATCCGTAGAGGTTGTTTCAGCAACGATCTATCCTCTTCCCCGATTACGAAACGACAACACGTGGCATATTCATAAATGGATCTGTTTTAGTATACTGCATTACGACGCTATGCCAGAACTAATTATCAGATCTCTTATCACAGGTCACACGATAGCCTTAATATCACACAACTTACTATTCTTGCATCAATATCGGAATAGCAAATACTAACCAGTCATCGATTACATTATATAGCACAACTGCCTTAGAATAACAACTAAGTATTTTTGTCCAATCTAAAACTGTGTGCAGCTTGAACAGGTACTTACTACTAATATTATATTTAAAATCCATGAATCCTTACAAACAACAAATGCACTACACCGTTAATAATTAGGACGACAACTCCAGATGGGTCCATTGGAACGCTACATACCATGAACCACAAACTTATACGCTACAGACCCACATGTAGCTTGGTACTTAACAGTACCAAATAGATATAGCTCCAACATAGGCATAGCCCCTGTAATCTGTCACTGTAAAAACCGAACTACATTGAGCATCTTCATCCTAACTCATCAGAGCAACAAGCCGCAGAGTTCCACAATCTCCAAGAGGGAACACTCATAATGACTTTACATACAAAAATACCAACAGAGCACGACCGAGGACCATACACACAATTAAAATTTTTTGTCCTTTATTGTCTCTATAATCACCCAATATTAGATCAGACCATTACGGAACCCAAATAAGTCGTCTCACATACGAAACATCTGGCTCATTATACCATACGTCCATTCAACACTCTCTCATACAGTACTCAAGCGAGATTTATAAAACCATATCGACCCTGAGTTGTGCCACTGTAATAATCGCTAAACCCAACAACCCAGTATTCATCACATACTAAGATTTCATACACATCATTTATCAGCATCATTCAAAGCAATAATGCTGTCCACACAAGATCTGTAAATCAATACTATGCACGGACACTAAAGCGCTAGGTACAGTGGACATGATAAAGTCACTCCTCTTAAACTTAGGCAGTTATCACAAAATAGAATGCTAGTGGAAAGACACAAATTCATACCTAAACATCAAATGTCTATCTTTAACTTAGCAACAAGATCCCATCACAAGCGATATGGTACCGCTCAATTCTCTTAACAATGGCTTCCGAAGTGAGCTGGAAAGTCATCGGTACGTTTCACACAGGGACTTGCCACCACCTATTTCATCTATAAACAGCAACCAAGCACACACTACATTACTACATAGTTAATAGCAGCGAACTCTATTCCTACCCTTGATTAAAATTCAACAACTATCTCTTGTGTACCGATAAGTCAGATGTACTTTGTCTGTGCAGAGAAATCTGATCATTACCGCATATTATCCATTTCATATCCATAAAATTGAGAATACCGGGATACCACAATATTTCATATGAGAAAAATTATGGCCAAAATATATTACAATTAGGACCTATACGATTTCTCACATCAGTAATTAGCATGGACCATGACGTCGTGACATCGTTAGGGATTTCTCATTACAATTTCAATCGAGCTGCCCCAACTTATTAGATCCGAACGCGACATGATCCACGAAAAACAAGCGATAGTAAATAGTTCGATCCTTCTTTCAAAGAATCCGGCACCCGAAAGCCTTCTAACACGACTTCATCTCGAATGCAGGATATTCATAAAATTGCCCTATGACTCAAAAAAGAATATTGATATGGATCCTAAGGTGCTAAGGATCTAATAGACCATGCACCACTACGCTTGACGGTAATATGCAAGTCAACACATACTCATAACCGAAGACATCAAACAAAGACAGAGGAGCAACCAACACAAACGATGACCCTAAGAAGCAAATAATGAACCCCAGTATTTGAAACAAAAAATATCATATCCATTATGAGGCATCCTATAACTTAGGACCTATTGTAACCCCCAGGGAGGAAAGATTGCCGTCGTAAAACATAAGTAAGCTCCTTTTGACATATAGAACGCATAATAACAATCAACAAATTCAGATGCAATTGAAGAGAAAAAGATATAAATAAATTCACCAATCCTTTAGAATAGCAAAACAACTAAACCAACCTTTTGAAAAGATACCCTCCCAAGTGACAATTACTTCCACCCTATGGCTACCAATAATCATAATGCTGCTAGTACATCTACCACATTTTTATTTATTCTGTATTAAAACTACCACTCGAAATATTCTGTTTGTGTGAATAAAATCAAAAACGGCATCCACCTCGGTGCGTACGGCAAGGTGTCTCCAATCCACAATACTAGACATACAATATAACCAAACTATCAAACATCACATACTGGCATAGAGTTAGGAACCTACAAGCATCTAACTAAAAACAAAAAATATATAATTACTTTTAAATTCCAATACCCATAAAAAGCTACGATGGATGCCCAACCAACAATCATGAACAGATATCTCCACATACATCAGATAACACATGGAGCCATACCCATAGACCCAATCAATGTATACAAACTGTTAACACAACTACTATTGGCAAGTTGGCGTACCGATTATAAAGAGAAGCCGGAAGTAATCGCCTTACGCTAAGCCAAAGGAAAACCAACGACTACTCTTCATAATACCGCCAAAAAACGTCATCAAGATACCAATATGGAGAAACCTAAAAATACACGAACCGGCGCTCACATCCCACTCTGACCAGGCACACTGGATGGCGCGTGTACAATGAAAACGACGCAGAGATACCCCTTAATACGAGAGAACATTCCCAACACCTCTTATCCCAGTCGCCGAACCCTGCGCATTACCATCACATATAACCCATAGTACCCTTGATCACCCAACTACACTCGAACTCTCACATTATAATCCTCCATAACACCTAAAGTGTTTCCAAATAAATATTCACCTTGATTATTAGCCACCTTCACCTTCCCCGGCAATAGCAGCTGAGTTATTGAATATAACACAACACTGCCATTTCGAACAAATTCCATCTTTAAATTCACTCTTCTGGATAATATTGAATGAAACCTGCTCATTTGAACAGTAACCCATCATACTGAAGCGATAGGATAATACCACCTCACTTTAGTTCGAAGCACAAAAGCTTGAGAGTCACCCCCGAATCGTACACTCTTTCAAGACTGATCCTCACATCTTGTTCTCGTTATCATACAGTCTACACCCCATCACCCGATTACACATACGCAAACACCAGCTATATAGCAACACTCAACTAAAACTATATCATCCCCCAATAAGTCGCCGTCTATTATTGACGAAAAAACAGTTTCTCAAACACATAAAAACAAAACAGCCTAAAAAATAATATTCTAACACAAGAAAACAAGACCATTAAAACAAAGATTTATATCAGCTATTCCACATATGTGAACAACCCATCACCTGAACACACCATTAACCCGTCTTACCACGAATCTCTCGTTCTCTCTGTGATAGGCCCAGAGCTCCAAACATGCTATTATCATTTCACACATACACTTTCCAAATCAATTGACGCACAACCCATACCTTTAACAGCGCAATCAACTCCTCGCGGACACTAATACACCCCAACCATCACCAACAATCAATTTACCAAAGGTCACACGCAACCACAAAGTAATCGATGCACAGAATTCACACTGCAATTGCACCCACAAACAGATCCCCACTTAGTCACCTCAGCACACGCGCGCCTACCAACCATCCGCCTCATATCTAACAAGCAAAAGATTAAAAGTAGAACCACAATAACATAACAAACAACGCCAGGTGATAGAACAACACCACATGCTCCAACCACGGCATAAGGACAACACGTTTGATATTATCCTTACCAAATTTCTAAACATACTAATCATCATAAGAACCTAATAAAGAAATACCAATATCTTTAAACATTTAAATTACTCATACAAAACTGCAATGCTCCCATCAGTACATCAACTAGCGCCAGTACACAGAAACTAACCAATCAGATAGCTTTCATGATACGACATCTCAACTCACCATCTGCTTCCAGCCAAGAACAACCCGCAACTGATGCCGAATACATGCAACAATACTCCCAATTATAGTAATACATACGTCACTACAACGAAGAAACATCCCCCCAGAAATCGGGCACTTCGATATCACAATTCGATAAATACCCACAACTACATACTAACTAATACTTTCAACCCTCTCCCCGGCAACCACACCCGTCAGTCTGAAATATTGACGTTCTACCAAACGAGCGGAGGCACACAACACCCGGAACCAATCATGCATCAACCAGCCCAAATACCATAACACGCACCTGCACCCTCCAGCAAACTTACCTACACCAACAACATAACGACAACACCAAACCGCGCCGACAGCGGCTACCACATATAGCACGAATCGCCAGAGTGACTAATACCAAAACACTGCCCAAAGTTGATATCAAAGTCACAGACACCTTCATCAGACATGCACCAAAACAACTAGGACTGCATTGCCATACTAAGTCTTATGCCACCAAAATGCATAAAAAGTACATCCTGGATTAGCTCCCTGCACGATAGTGTCATCTTGGAATTGGCTCTACCTATGCTCTCCAGTGTGCTGGTCAATGTGCTACTGTATGTTCTTTTTTGCATCCTCGTCATGCTGAGAACTTTATAGCTTGTTTCTGCTACTGTCTGTTGTCTTATATCATTGTCTTTCAATATCCCAAGCACCATTATGTTCGTCAATAGGCCCAATAACATTCTCACGAGGATATTTTAGTGGTTATGTTGTTACATCCCCTGAGGCACTGTCTTCAATTTGTCCAAGTTGTTGCAACGGGTGAAGGTCCAGGTATGAAAATTCCGTTGTAACGTCTATCGCATATATTATTTTGCTCTGATTCAATGACGTTGTTACTACTA